>JAGFPH010004003.1:81844-106286 GCA_018207615.1 Philaenus spumarius | reverse complement strand
GAACAAGTGCATAGATGTTCAAGGGGATTATGTTGACAAGAAGAAAAGCATTTTTCTGTAAAAAATTTCCAGACCAATTTGTCTCTTTAATTATTGAATGGCCCTCGTATAAACTTAATTTTGGAAATTCTGTCAGCGGTTCAGCTGCGTGATCGAATTACGTATTACGAAATCGTAAAACTTCATCCCTGTGTTAAAGATGAACTGGAATAAATATTTACACAATCTGAAAAGGTCAAATTGCGTTAAAACGCGCAAGTCAAGCCTGTATTTGCTTAACAGTTCACGTACTACCGAGACTCGGCGATTACAGATATATTGACTAACACTTAATTACATCTGATTGCTGTACTTTCCTCACCTTTACGTGTTATTTTTGTATTCCCGTTTACATAGGCTTGTCTGCAAGGCTTGTATGACGTATGTAGACATCAGGTGTTTCTGCTCTTGGAATGCCCCATTGCACAACCGCGCGACTAGATGACCTTATCAGTTTTATCAACTCATTGTGTTTAGATATTTCGCACTTCAACGTCTGAAAGAGGTTTTAGTAGTAGTTTTATTTTTTAATTTCAATAGAAAGGAAAACGCGATTCGATTTGTACAGGATGTCTGGAAAATATTGTCCTAATAGCTGAAAAACGTTACAATAGGTCTATGTCCGGAAATGCTTGCGTTTTGAATTAACCGCCATTTTGTTTATTTTTACTAAAAACTAAATATTTATGGACATAGACAATATATTGAGCTTAAATTTGGTGTTACATATTTGTTACGTTACCTTTTACCCTCTTTTTTATTATTAGTTATTCGGACATTTGCCATCGTTTTTACTTTCTCACTATACTATAGTATAGAGAAAGTATAGTGATCATAAAAAAATCGATGTTGAGATTTTTGTGGAAATATCCGTTTTGGGACCCCCTGAGTCCAAAAAAGTGGTTTATACGAAATGTCTGTCTATATGTGTGTGTATGTATACAAAGCTAGAGCGAAAACTATTCGATCGATTTCAAACAAATTTGCACCAGACATGTCAAGTAGGCCTGTATAGATGAACGAAAAAGGGTTTTGAAAAATTTTGAAAAACATTCCCCTTTTTGACAAAAAAACCCCCTAAAAATCAGTTAATATTTTTTATAAAAAAACGGCTTTAACGATTTTGATCAAATTTCGCTTATTTGTAGCCTTAAATGTACCCTACCATATGCAAAAATCCGCATCTTTCTAAAAATGCTCGTTTAGCTAATAATAATAATAATAACTGATTTTTTTTGGGTTTTTTGGTCATAAAGGGGATTGTTTTAAAAAAAAATTCAAATCCTTTTTTCGTGCATCTATACAGGCCTAATTGACGTGCGTGGTGCAAATTTGTTCGAAATCGATCGAATAGTTTTCTCTCTAGATAATATTAATAATATTTATTAGTTAATATTCTACTTTAATAAAAAATCACCTCTCCTACTCCACCCTACATGTCACAGTGAATCTGTTTGATAATTTAAATATGTTTGTGAGAAAGTATGTGCCAGTTCCTGGTACAGTTTATTCTGTTAAAAATCAATAGCCTACACAACGTTGATCCAGTTGTTTGTCTGACTCCGGTCTGTAAACACGTGGGTTGCCTTCAGGTGTGTGTTTGTATTATTGTGTTTGACTTCTCAGTTTCAGCTCTGAGATGTACTATGTAGATGGTTAAGGTTAGTGGTATATTTTAGCTTTACTTGTTTTGTCTACATAGGCCTAGATCTCTAGGTTTATGTTCCCTTAGTTGTTAGTCACTTGATAACGGTAGTTGGTTTATATTAAAGAAACGTTGAGTATTGATTTTTGGAACGAAGTTCATTAACGCGGGTTGGGGTAGGAGTTAACAAATAGAAAATTTAATGCGTAACGAAAAAGTGTCATTAATTGGTTGCTATGGCAGTGACAAATATAAAATACGAGTAACGAAAAAGCGTTATCAAATTGGTTGCTATGGCAATGAATGTAAATACATTCAAGAAACATGTGTTTTGGTTCGTCAGTTTACATTAAGAGACGATCGGTTCCGTCCGGCGTAGTTCAGATATTATCGTCAAGCGCTGAAATACATTCAATGAACATAAAATGTCTCGGTTCATCAGTCTAGGCCTAACCTAAAATTATTGTGTGTTTTTAATTTAGTTAACTTGGCCTAGAGAGTAGTTTTAAGTCTAGGTCTAACCTAAAATTATTGTATGTATGTTGCCGTTAAGACAGGTAAAATAAATTAAACGTAGAA
Organism: Philaenus spumarius; assembly: GCA_018207615.1. Taxonomy (NCBI): domain Eukaryota; kingdom Metazoa; phylum Arthropoda; class Insecta; order Hemiptera; family Aphrophoridae; genus Philaenus; species Philaenus spumarius. Next base: position 104,023 of record JAGFPH010004003.1, on the reverse strand, counting down.
TAATTTAAGGTTAGGCCTAGACTGATGAAGCAACATTTTATGTTTATTGGATGTAGTTACAATGCATGGACATTTAACTGTGTTTAACATCTTAGCTTTGATGTTATAATTAATTCTACAACTTTATTATAATCATATTAAACGTATGGCAACATTAAATATTTGCATAAAAAACTAACTGATAATACACGGCAATTATTGAAAGATTAAAATTATGTGTGTATGTTGCCGTTAAGGCTGGTAAAAGAATTGAAGAAAATGCGTGATGAACTTCGTTCCTGACGGGGGTCCCACGACGCACACATTTACTTGTTTAACGCACAAATGATGGCAAATGTCCGAATAACTAATAATAAAACTGTACTTCCATCATTAATAAAAGGTTTAGGCTACAAAAAAAGTTTTAGGCAACAAAAAAGTTAATTTTTCAATGACAAACAACATAGCTTTCTTTATTTTTCCCGTAGCCCAAAAAAACCCGAGTTATCCGGCTAAAAGCCGAAAACATAATTTCTGACTAGGCGTATCACCATTTCTTCTCACTCGAACGTAAAAAAATGTTGAAAGTAGGCCAATCTCACCGTTAACAGAATATATTATTCACTGTTTCATCTCGTGTGATAGTTTTAGTACACGCGATATCCTTACAACCGGACTAGTGTTCAGCCGTCAAAGAACATCCCTTCCCCTGAGGCAAGGCCGCAAAACTACCGTCTCTTTCTTGTCTTCTTATACACCTCACGTTCTGTTCACATTCAGTGAGAAATGTTTCCTTCCATGTTCAATAAGAAATAATGTCTGTGCATATTTATCGAGAAACATATTTCAAAGTAAATAATGAGGTTGATTTGTGAGAAGATATACTTGATAGAATAAAACTTGCACACAGAATCTCACAAGTAATAAGTTTAGTAACTGAAACGCGTTTCAGCGACAAAGTCGTCATCTTCAGTGCTAATGAAACTAAAATTTATTAGCGAAATTCCACAGAAAAAATTAGCTATTGCTGCGGCTCTTATGGTGAGACCTAAGTTTGGGAGCGGTCAATGAGCACCGATCATGGTCCCCAGTACAGACAATTCTATATAATTGTATACGTGTGTTCGCACTCTAACGGCAGCATTTTACGATCGATTTAGTCCAAATTTCGCTCAGACGAGTTCGTTAGCCAAAAACATTTAACAATCGGAAGAACGTTTTTTGAGCGGGAGTATTTTTTTTTTAGATTTTCCTTACTAGAATGACACATTTTTTAAGATTTTATTTAAAATCTAAGCACAATAAATGTGCCGAATAGTCTATATATATAAAAGCCAAAACCCACTGACTCACTCATCACGAGTTCTCAAAAACTACCGAATAGATTGGAATGAAATTTGGTATGTAGCTTCCTCTAGGACCGTAGGTGCTTACTAAGAAAGGGTTTGAAAAAATTCGAAATTTTAGGGGGGGTTTGGTGGGATCAAAGTTATTAAAAAACGACTTCTTCAAAACTACCGAATGGATTGGAATGAAATTTGGTATGTAGCTTCCTCTAGGGCCATAGGTGCTCACTAAGAAAGGGTTTGAAAAATTTGAAATGTTAGGGGGGTTTGGGGGATCAAAGTTATTAAAAAACGACTTCTTCAAAACTACCGAATGGATTGGAATGAAATTTGGTATGTAGCTTCCTCTAGGGCCATAGGTGCTCACTAAGAAATGGGTTGAAAAAATTCGAACTTTTAGGGGGGGTTTGGGGGGATCAAAATTGTTAAAAAACGATTTCTTCAAAACTACCGAATGGATTGGAATGACATTTGGTTTGTAGCTTCTTCTAGGGCCATAGGTGCTCATTAAAAAAGGGTTTGAAAAAATTCAAAAGACTGAAAATACCAACCAAAACGGGCAACGCCGTACGGGTCAGCTAGTATTATATATTTGTTTGTTACACAAACCACAAAAACGATTCATACGTGTACGAAAAATCACAAAAAAACGTTACTTCCTGTCAAAAAACTTGCTTCAAGTTGTTGGATTTTTGGGCTGATGAACTCATGCGGGCCGCTTAGAAAAACAAAGTTTATAAAACATTTGGCTCAAATCAACCGTTAGAGTGGTATTAACCAGAATAACACCACAAAACATATATTAGTAAGACCCGGTGATAATCACAGGCTGATTAGTTAGATCGTAAATACAACATTTAAAACAATGCTATTTAAAAACAACAGACTTTATGTAGGCCTATAACTATGCTGAGGGAATTTTTAAATGGTAAATGTGTACAATTATAAGGTTTATAAAACTGTAGGCGTATTTGTTAAAAAAAATATATATTTTTACACATTATTATAATATCATAATAAAGTTAATTTCTTTTTATTTCTTATTGATATATCAAATGATGTAGAAGTTATTAATATTATAATGAAGAAACTAATAATGGGAAAATACGTTTATATGTTATACGAAAATGTACGAATGTTTCCGAAACTAAACGAATGGGTATCTTCTTCAAATTTGTAAAAATGAACAATATTGATGATAAAATGTTGCATTTATAACCTGAAAGCAAATCTTATAACATATTTAGGCTACATTAGTTCTATAACTCATATTTAAAAAATCTACTTCACAAAACATTTATATTATTGATTGAAGTTGTAAACATAACCCCAAAGTATAATCTACGCTTGCAAGGTGATCCGCCACCTACATACATACTTTTTTTTGTATTTTTAAGATTTTACCTTTGAATTCATTTTTATACTGTTTAGTACAACTATAAAGAATAATTGAGGGGGGGCATTATCCCCGCTCATTTACGTATTTTTAAACTACAAAATTTGATACTTTTTTTGCGTTTTTTAGGTTTAAAAAAATTTGGAATAACGTTTTTGTTTTTTAACCAATTTGAATAATGTTTTTAATATTTTGTAGCCTATAATATAAAGACACTTTTTGTGTATGTAAAACCATGTGCTGTTCATAACAAAAAAGTTAAAAGGTTATATATATTTTTTTAATTACAAATTTTTTATATTATTATAAGACATTATTAATTTAGTATTTTTATGGCTGTAGTGTTTTCCATAGATAAAAATCTTCTAAATATATCCAAGATAAAGTGGTAAAAATTTCAAAGGCCTAGGTCTTACACTTTAGATTTTATTCAAACATAAGTACATCCAAACATGGAAAAGTAAACTTTCGGGAAACGGTGTTCAAGTTTCAACACTGCATAGTCACCAATTAATTGCATTACCTTTTATTTTATTTTTTAAATTTTATGAAAAATACTATTGCAAATGCCTAAAAATTTGCACACATACTCAGAAGAGTATGTAAAATACAAAAATTTGAATTTTTTTTCAAAAATGTCCAAAAATTATGATTTTTGGTGGCGGATCGCCTTGTATTACAGACTAGAGGGATCCCGTCCCCTGCTCGCTTCGCTCGCCAAACCCCGCGGTGACTCGCGTGGAAGCAAATGCAAACAGGTTATTTTATATAAATAGGCCCTATTACTATTTCATTCTAATGTCTTATTTATTTTAATTAGGATGTAACTTAGTGTTTTCTTATTTTTAAATCCCTTAATTTATTAAAGGTTTATTCTCTAGCTTTTAGGAAAGTTTTATAATCAACATGTTTACTACATTTTGACCCCGTAGCAGCACGCGACTAAATGTCAATCTATGATACTTTTTTATATAGAGTACTGAAATAGGTCTCGATAATGGAGGAACTCCGAAACGCGTCGACAAACTTTAGTGAAAGTGTTACGTTAGGATTGGCAGAAAATTGTACTAAAACTTATTTCATGGATCCTAGCAGATATAATTTTTATAATAATTTCAACTTTAAGGAAAATATAATAATGAATTTTTATGGTTTTAGGACTTTTTATCACACTTTCACGCGTTAGCAGCACGCGACAAAATGAAAATCTAGTTTCCCTTTTCTATGTTTCTTGTAAGAAATAAATGCACAAAATTTCAGCTCTCTAGCTTTAAGAAAACTATAACAATTCATATTTATTGTTTTATTGGGTTTTTTTTTATGGCGAAACCCCTAGGTGGGTATCATCGCCTTATTGGTTGTTTTAACACTTAAATCAAAATTAATTCTCGCGTTTGTTATTCAAGGATAGTGTAGCTTTTTATTAGTAAAACTATTTTTTCAATCGGTTCCGTAGTTCCACAGATTACCCCTTACATACAAACAAACAAACAAATTTTACCTCTTTTTAATACTGTATTATTAATAATAACTCCAAATATAAGATGGTAAATAATGTTAAAAATGTTAAAATCAAATTATTTCGTATGTTTTATAACAGCAGTTATTATAATAAAGGTTAAAAGAACCAGCAAGGCTAAGGTCTACTAATAAAAACCTAACCTAAAACTTAGATATTTAAATAATTGCTTAAAAGTTTGAAATCAGCTGTTAATGGAAATATTGGAGCAAACAGCAGTTGTATCTGTTATTTTATTCAATTGGTTGCTGTGGTAATAAATGTAAATGCATGTGATGATTCATCAGTCTAGGCCTAAACTAAGATTTTTCCCTACTAAATTTACAAATATTGAAATAAAAAATGTTTTTTATCGAAATGAATGATAGCCTATGTTACTCAGGGACAGTGTAGATTTTTATTAGTAGTTCCAGAGATTACGTACAAAAAAAAAAAATTGGGTGTGCGTCGGACCACACGGTGGAAGTTATACTTCTTTGGCCATTCTCATACACCCACTCACGCACACAAACAGACAGGATATATAAATGAAATATAAGACATTTTTCAATATTATTCAATATATTTATCTTCAATATATTATACGTGACTTCATTATTATATTATACACCTATATTATCATTATCAGTAATTATATATTGTGGATTCGGTGACCCTGCTGTCGATTAATCGATAGTTCTTAAAAATGTGTTCTTACTTTTCAGCGTGACGCGGTTTCTCGACCAACATCCCATCCCAAAGTGTTTAACGGGCGCAAAGAAGTATAACTTCCGATAGTTCTTAAAAATTTGTTCTTAATTTTCAGCGTGACGCGGTTTCTTGACCAACATCCCATCCCAAAGTGTCTAATGGGCGCAAAGAAGTATAACTTCAAAAAATGTATCTCTTTGTAATATTAGTATAGATGATATGTGAACTCAGTTTTATAGGAGTTGTCAACAATGCGTTCTAGTTGTGTTCTCTGGTATAGAAGATTTCAAATCGGACCTCTCGAAGAGGCTGCATATTTTTTACAACAGCTGTTAGGAACACGGACATGTTCAGGAAGTGTCATTTGATAATTGTATTGCAAAACCGGTTTAATGGAAGAAGGAAACCTACTGCAGAGGACATTCTTCATTTCACAGACATTACTGTCGCTTTAACAGCCGGGCTGACTCATTACAATACGCTGTTTTTCAATAGATGTTCGCAGTCGTCTATCTATACGCTATCGCAAGCTCTCTGATTCACTCCCGCCAAATCATGCTTTTCCTAAGAATATGTTTCGATTAAATTCAACGCCTACGTCTCAACCAACTTAAACAATCATAGAAATATGTTTACCAGCTGTGGTAAGTAGTAATAGTTACCATTTCCGTTGAAGGCAGTACAGGGTGTCCCGCAATCACACAATATCGCGCAGCTGAACCGCTGATGTAAGTTTAACGAATTTCCGAAATTAAATTTATATGTTTAAGGGTCGGCTCTAGCTGTCGGCCATGTTGGTTGACACTCCATAAGACCAATGTTAAATTAAAATCCATATTTTTCCTTTATTTTTGATCGGATAATTATGAACGATATGTCATTTTAAAGCTATGGCCAATACGCATGCAAATGGCTTTTCCAAAATTAAGAAAAACGTTTTGTTTAATATTTATTAACAATTTAAAAAAATAATTTTTAATAATTTTTTATGTTGTCACTATTAGTTATAGCGAAAAAGTACCAAGCCATTTGCATGAAGAATTTCGTCCCCAAGAGTTTGGTATTTTTTTGAAAACGCTATTTGAACAATTGCGGGTTTTAAATGGATTTAGGCTGAGCAATGTCCGTGTAACCTACCGCCGCTATAGGGTGGCTTTAAATATTTTTGTACGTTGTAACTATTAATTATAGCGAAAAATTATCAAGCCATTCGGATGAAGAATTTTGTCCCCAAGAGTTTGGTATTTTTTTGAAAACGCTATTTGAACAATTTCGGGTTTTAAATGGATTTAGGATGAGCAATGTCCGCGTAACCTACCGCCGCTACGCTGGAGTCGCAGGTTGCTTTCTGTTTTACTAGAGCCGACCCTTAAGGGTTTCTACCAACAATTTGGCAAATAGATCTACTCACGTAGCTAGTTGTGTTTACGAAATATATTAGTATAATTTGTTTGCACTCAAGCCTTCAGCTTCGACTACCGCGTCTAGTTAATTGGTTTGTTCAACCCGGCATCCTAATACCAGCACAGTAAACACAACAATATTGTGTGTACATTTGCTGTCGTTATCTTTAACTTAGCTGTTATCCTACATCCGATTGTTTAGACGTGAAACCGTCCGATAGGGAATCAAAAGGGCTACAAAAAAGGCGTCTTGACATGTTTTGTTAAAATGTACGGTTTTCGAGTAATTTAGGTTTGAATTTTTTAAACAACTGCCATTTTGAAACGCATGATTGGATATAATCGCTTATTTTTCTTGAGATATATCATTATTATTATTATTAATGCCAAGTTCGAACTCGATCAGTCAAACATTTCTCTAGATATGAATTACTTTGTAAAAAAACAAAATGATGGCTAGATAGAAAACAGAGCATTTTTGGAATTATGTTTAGTAGAACTTTTAATCTTATTTTGATGAGGGAAATCATGCTGTGAATTCTTGGCCATATAATCCAAGTACTACTCACTCACTCATCACGAAATCTCAAAAACGACCGAACGGATTGGAATGAAATAATTTGTTATATAGCTTAATCTACACTAGATTTCACGTTCACCGTGTAGTACGGAGCCCTTACGACATCGATTTGGAAGCAATTTCTTAGGTCAAGCACTTTGAAATAAACATTTTTTGTCTCTTGAAATTTTTCTAAAAACTGTTCCTTTTCCAGATATTAGCAACTTTATGTCTATTTATTTCTACACGTTCAGGGCCGCCATTTTGTTTAGGATGAACCTTTTGAAGTCGGATTTGCGGTATTGTATTCTAATAAATTAGACCTTTAATTTGATGTACAACTCAACCCACGCTCTCATTTAAGATTTTCTTCTGATTCCTTGTGGGCCGTCTACCCTAAGAGGTAACGGCTCGTTGAAATTGTGGTAAAATAGTGTTTTATGCCCAGTAATAGTGTAGGCCTACCAAGTTATATAGTTCCATATGTAACGGTTAAAAAAATATTAACCCTTTCCGGGACTTTCCGCCACCCCTGTATATTTACAGCATTCGCATTCTAACGGCCGCATTTTAAGTCCAATTTGGTCAAAATTTGGTAGACACGTTGGTTGTCTAAGTAGCTCGGACGAGTTAGTTAGCCAAAAAATCCAACAGTCAGAAGTACGTTTTTTACTAAAATTATACTTTTTTATGGTTTTATCTAAAAATAAACGGTATCAGTTAACTGACACAAACTTTCTCCCAACTTACTGTAGTCAAAATAATATTGTTTTTAATCATTTTATTTACTACTTTTTAGAACAAAACAAAAAAATAATATTCTACCTACGTCAATCGTATAAAAAAGTTATTGTCCCAGGCGGGATTCGATCGCGCGACCTTTGAATTACTGGCCGTCCTCGCTACCGTTGTGCTACCCCGTGCGGCCGTCGCCGTGATGCTAGATTGACAACATAAACTTGTTTATTTTTTAACATTTCCCCATAGTTATGAAACGCCGAAGTTTTGATAAAAGCGGGTGGTGTCATTTTGTTTGGCATCTTAAGCACTATAAATACTGAAAATTTGATCAAAATCGTTAGAGCCGTTTTTGAGAAATTTGAATTTTGGTCGTTTTTTATTGGTTTTTTGGGGTAAATTACCCTTAAAAATTAAAAATTTCAAAAAATGAAAAAAACGCCTGGAGATATTAGGGTTTAGTACCTACATACCAAATTTCATGAAAATCGGACCAATAGTGTCCCCTCTGGTCGTGTATACATACTGACACACTGACAGACAGACACCACGTTAAAAACACTTTTTTGGGTTCAGGGAGCACCAAAACAAAAAATTCCACTAAAAATATTTTTGGGTTCAGGGAGCACCAACACAGATAATTGCACTAAACAATTTTTTGGGGTTCTGGGAGCACCAAAACAGATAATTCAACTGAAAATTCAAATTCGAACATTTTTACGAAAACAATACTTTCTCCATATACTACGTATAGGGTGGAGAAAGTAAAATGAATGTAGGAGATGATTCAGCAAATTTGTTTTTTTACAGGACCTTATAGCTCGCTTATTTCCTCCAAAATCGATCAGAACATAAATTACCATAAAAGTGTCCGGTGCACTTCACCGTGGGAGCATCTCCTGATCCGAGTCCGACGCCCGAGTTTGTACGCTGCGAGCGAAGCGAAGCAATCCATAACCAGAGGCCGCAAGGTCGATTTGCAAACTCGTTAGTAACACACGATTGTGTTGCTAGGCAATATCCAGCTGTTTCATTGTTGCAAATTTTCACTTTTGCTTTTACCTCGTCTAACCTAGCAATTGCTTTGTTATCAGTACTAATAACCAGCGTCTGTGGTAGTTTTGAATAACAAATTTTATAATAATTTTGTTTCATTGAAGGATGAACTGTACACCGATAGGTATGCTTCGGTGGAAGAAATGTGTAACGAAGTGATGGACTTTTTGCATAACATTCACCATAACACGTTAGCACGAGCCGTAAATGACTTGCACAGGAGGGCGCACGCATGTATTTATGAAGATAGAGGACACTTTGAAAACCTGCTTTAGGTCATTAATTAAGTCATCTTGACTGCCTTTTTGTGTCCGAAAAGATTTTGTTGTCATAATACAAAGAAGTTTCTTATAATACTGTGTACTGTGTACGCTTTACGATGTAAAAATAATACTTTCGGATGTCATGTAAGCTATTTAGTAACATTTAACAGTAATCCAAGAACGTTTTTTGTATAAAATTATGTATTTGTGAAATTGCAACAACTTTGAAACATTCCATTGTAAAAATTATTGCACTTTGAGTTAAGTTTTATTGTTTGCAAACGGTAAAACATGCCACTTTAATAATTGTTGAAAAAAGAGTTTCTGAAACTTTCAGCGCTCCTAGCGGCTAAACGGTTACTTTTATCAAAAAATCACCAAGAATAAAAAAGTCCATAAGAAATTTCAAATTGACCGCCATATTGGAAAATGGCGTCCATTTACAAATATTTTAACTACATATTTTTTAATTTCTCAAAAAACATAGAAAGGTTCCCCATTTAAAGTTTACTGTAAAATTAATACTTTCTGAGATCCCAATGTTGGCCATCTTGAATAGATCAAACTGTAGACTATATTAATGTCAATACATTGTAAATTTTCCTATCCAGTTTTCAACGTTGAATTTAATTGCTTTCGAGATAGAACGGAAAGCTTATTTTTTGTAAATATTACAATGAAGCTCACATGAGTATATTCAACGGTTATGCTTATAGTCCGTACTGGTTCAGTAAGCCTCCTTTAAGTTGTCTCTCTATGGTGAAAACACGAAAACAATAAAAGTACGAACACACGTATAAACAATTTGTAATGACACCCCAAAACGTGCTCTGGGAACCATGATCGGTGCTCATTTACTACTCCGATCTTAGGACTCACCATAAGGGTCACTGCAATAGCTCATCTTTCCTATGGGAATTCGCTAATAATCGTGTAGAAATCCATGAAGGATTATATAGAAGTCCTTTATAGAAGGATGCACGTCCTTTGTGTCAACCTATTAACGCGCCAGTATTATTATACCTTAGACCTTGTTTGTAAAGATGATAAAACAAACGTATTATCTGCACTTCCTGTATATTCATGTACAAGGATGAATGATAGCAACCTCTATCAGGCAGTTTAACAACTAGACTTTGAGGTTAAAACGTTTGATCCATCATAACTATTAGCGTAAATTATGTTTACCATTGTACGGAATAATGTTAACGTTATTCTAATAGGCTGTACGAGGTTGTTTGCGTAGCAATAGTAAAAATGTTTACAAATTACTTTTTACCATGAGTGCTTCGCTCGCCAAAACCGTTGTCTCCGTCCGTACGAACGTGAGTAACATATAATATGACAGCTTATTTCACCCATCGTCTGTAATACTCAAACAAAACCCAGCTTAACATACCTCAAACTTTTTGGGGTTATATTTACTTCAATCATTATAATTTCTTGTAAAGTTGATTTTTTTTATAAACGAGTTATAAAACTACATTTTGCATGCTATATTACGTTATAAGATGTGCTTTAGTGTAATAAACTGAATATAAACACAACCTTTTATCATCAATATATTCCTTTATACAAATTTAAAGAAATACCTATTCGTTTAACTTCGGAAACATTCGTACATCTTCGTATAACATATAAAACATATTCAATTATGAATTTATTCACTATAATATTAATAATAACTTCTAAATCATTTTATCTATGTTTTATATGAAATAAAAAGCAATTAAAATATAATATTTTTTATCTTTCTTTAGATAATGTAATGTTAATACTACTAGATAAGTTTGTACTTAGTTGTAGTTTGAAATAAAAAAAAGATATGTAATCCATACTTATAAAAGCCAAATACCATTGACTCATTGGCTCATTGACTCATCACAGTTTCTCCAAAACCACGAGGCCTACAAACATGAAATTTGCCACTAATACTCTCTGTAGGCTCTAGACGTGCACTAAGAAAGGGTTTCCGAAAATTCGAAATTTTAGAGGGGTTTTTGGGGGGTCAAAGTTACTAAATCACGATTTATCAAAACCTACCGAACGGATTGGAATGAAATTTGGTATGTAGCTTCCCCTATGGCCATAGGTGCTCGCTAAGAAAGTTTTTCAAAAAATTCAAAATTTTAGGGGAGGTTTGGGGGGTCAATTTTACTACAAAAAACCATCGAACGGATTGGAATGAAATTTATTATGTAGCTTCCTCTAGGGCCCTAGGTGCTCGCTAAGAAAGAGTTTTAAAAAAATCGAAATTTTAGGGGAGGTTTGGGGGAGGGGTCAAAGTTACTAAAAACCGCCATACACTATAATACATAGTGTAATATATTTATTGATATAATATATTTTTTGCTAATATATATTTAACTTTGATTTGTCTATCCGTGCAAAGCCGGGTAGGGCCAGCTAGTAATGTATATAAATACAAAATTTGAACAAATAGGCCTACAGTTTTATAATTCTTTTAATTGTACACATTTACCTAATTAGAAACACTGAAGCCCCAACCGCAAGTTCGGTGAATAAAACTACACAAACTGAAACACATTTATTGATATAGTTATTCTAGTTCCCTGATGTACATTTCGGTAAACAAGTTATTATCATCGGAGGGTTCTAAATCTAAACTGATTAGCTGCCCTATTTCAACCCCTCACACTGGAGTAATTGCAATGTCTAAACATTCCTGGGTATTAAGTCAGGAGTTCTTTTGTTGGAAATTACAAATTGCCTGCTTGGCTATGTAATATTTTGTGTTCGGATGAAGGATTTTCTTTGCTTAATCTCTAAATAAAAATTGTGTTACTTCTTGTAATAAAAATAAATAAACAGTTACCGAATAAAGTTTTACGTAAATTGATTTCTTAAATGCAATTCTTGTTTACACCCGTACCATTTCCCGCACTACTTGAGGAATTCGACGAGACACAGTGAGAAATTCCTTCTCCGGCAAAAACAAATCTACCTGCAAATTGACGGATTACAAATACAGTACTTCATATTTTCTGTTAGTAGTAGAATTGTAAATTGTAGGAAATGTATGCAACTTATGTGTTAATAGCGTGACTTTGCATAGATATAATGTAAAGGCGTATGTTTTGCTGGTGTGTTGAAACCAAAGGTATTTGCATCGGATGTTAAAATTGCCTTTTAAATTGTGTGTCCGTCTGCCTGTCTCGTGGCGCGTAGGCATAACTAAAGAACTATTGTTGGATTGCAATTACATTGATTGCGAGACATAATTATAGGCTACACATTGAAGATGGTTCGATAGCTTTACATGACCCTCTTTTTAAAATATCTTAACCTTATCGAAAACGGTGACCAGTCAAAGTTGAAAACAAAGTTGCTAATTTAGCATGTTGCGAGTTTTCCCGCTGCGAGTGGATCGAAGCGGCGCGTGAGTCGAAGTCGGCGGATTTGGTGCAAACAAATTCCACCAATGAGAAATTGTGCAGTTTCCTCGCTCTAACTTTGCCATTTTGGGTCGAATCAAATAGGCCGCCGTTTTGCGTCGTATCGAAAAATAAATAATTCGACCACGCAGCTGAACCGCTGACGTGAGTTGAGCTAATTTCCAAAATTAAATTTATATATGTTTTTGGGTTTCAAACAGCTATTTGGGAAATTGATCAACTCACGTAGCTGCTGCCAGCATGTGCCAAATATATTGCCATCGGTCACCAAGGTACAAGCCGTGGATTTAATTCTGGTATTTTTACGGTATTTTACGTTTTGATTGTTTTTGGGGGAACCAGATGGGCTATAAAGTCGCGTAAAAAAAATGTGCAGAATTATTTTATATGTCTATTTTTTTTAAAGAAAACTTCAAAAAAGTTTATTTCTAGTAGAAAAATCTCAAAAAATTGTTACTTAAGGTCAAAAATTTGGTCTACTTCCGTTCAATTTTATTTGCTAACGAACTCGTCCAAGCGACTTAGAAAACCAACCTGTGTACGAAATTTGGACAAAATCGGACATAAAATGCGTCCGTTAGAGTGCGCACACATACATACATAAATATATACATATATATATATATATATATATATATGATTTTTAATGACACCCCAAAACGTGTTCTGGGGACTATGATCGGTGCTTATTTGCTACTTCCGACCTTGGGTCTTACCATAAGGGCCACTGCATAGCTCATTTTTCCTGTGGAAATTCGCTAATAATCAGTATCCGGGAAATCCTTCGAGGACCCTTTCGCCAAAAATTCAGTTATTTTGAAGCAAATTTACTACCGCTTATCTAGGGGGAGGGGGGGGAACAAAAACGATTAAACGGTCTAACTCCGCCATTTTTAATCGGATCGAAAAACAAAAAAGTTTATCTGAAGAATCCTACTAGGACCATTTCAGTAAAAAATCAGCAACTGAACGCGTGTAGTAACTCTTATTTTCTTCGAAAATTCGGCTAATTAATGCATTAAGTTGTCACTAATGCCAAGTGGTATATCACCAAAAAGTGTTTAACACTTACCACCAGCCACTCTGAATATGTTTTGAGAGAACGACGAAGGGCGCGTTTCCAGACAAAAGCTCTCACATACACTGGTGGACAAAAGTATCGCACCACCATTGTTTTTCTAGGATTTGAGTATAATAAACAACTCGGTAACCTTAATAAGCAATACATTTTCATCTTTTTTTGGTGTTATAGTGAAATTAATGAAAAACATTGTTTTTTAATAAAGCTTTAAATTTTGAAAAACAACCCCCTTTTTGGCCAAACAACACTCATAAATCAGTTATTATTATTATTATTAGCTAAACAAGAATTTTTAGAAAGATACAGTTTTCTGCATATGATAGGGTATATTAAGGGCTACAAATAAGCCAAATTTGATCAAAATCGTTAGATCCGTTTTTTTATAAAAAAAATAATAACTGATTTTTTGTTTGTTTGGGTTTTTTGGCCAAAAAGGGTGTTGTTTTTCAAAAAGTTTCAAAACCCTTTTTCGTTCATCTATATAGGCCTAATTGACATGTTTGGTGCAAATTTGTTCGAAATCGGTAGAATAGTTTTCGCTCTAGCTTTGTATACATACAGACATACAGAAAGACATTTTGTAAAAACCACTTTTTTGGACTCAGGTGGTCCCAAAACGGATATTTCCACAAAAATCTCAACATCGTTTTTTTTGCGATCACTATACTTTCTCTATACTATAAGTATAGTGAGAAAGTAAAAAAAACACTCCACATCATCCAGAGAAAATAACCATGTTTTTAGCTGAGTGATAAATTTTGTCTTATATTTTAAGTCCTTTAAAATGGTGGGAATCCTATTAAAAAGATTTGATGCAGAATGCAAATAGAATTTCACAAAAGCTTTTTTGAACGGACGAGGCAAATCTCTATTATATTTAGACCGCATTCTTTGTCGGTATACATTCTCATCAGATAAATTCGGCCCACTTGAAAGATAAAAAAATTTTAATACTTTGAAAATATATAAATGTATCAAAGGAACTGCCTAAAGGCAAAGAATGTGAATTTCTATTGACTTTTGATGTGCATCTTATTAGGTGTTTCTGTAAATATTTCGTATTATGCAGGAAATGCTGCGTTTAACTTTTTTTACTGCAAACACGTTCGAGTTCATCTTTGTTTCCTTTGTGATATTATTTCCATATCGAACGCTGAACGAGCAATGATGCGAATCTGTTGATGTGAAGAAGTGTTGGCTGGCAAGGTCTGTAGTTATGCACGACTACTTCTTCAAATTGTCATTATTGTAGCTGTACAGCGTAGACTACTTTCCAACTGAACAACAAATTATAGCCATCCAGTTCCATATTGAATTCAACTGGCAGCAAAAAAACCGACTTCTGTATTTCCTAGGCAGTCCTACTAGCCCCTGAGGATATTTATGCTTGGATTGACGCGACCAAGGCTGAACAAATAATTTTAAGTGTAAATTGTAGAAGGTTAAACGGTTATTTTTATAAATATTACAATATAAACAAAATTATACTCTACAGTGTAACTGTCAAAACAATCGGGTGAAGGGTAATAGTAAAGTTATGTGTAATAATTGATTTGTTCAACCCGGCATCCTACACACAGTAAATACTACAATATTGTATCTACATTTGCTGTCATTATTTTTAACTTAACTATTATCCGTCATCCGAATGTTTAGACAGTTACACACTATCTGATAGGGAAACGAAAAGGGCTACAAAAAAGGTGCCTTTATACTTTGTATTAAAACGTACGGTTTTTGAGTAATTTAGGTTTGAAATTTTCAAACAGCCGCCATGTTGAAACGCATGATTGAATTTAATCGCTTGTTAGCGAATTTCTGTAGGAAAAATTAACTGTTGCAGTGGCCCTTATGGTAAGACCTAAGGTCGGGAGTAGCAAATGAGCACCGATCATGGTCCCCAGAACACGTTTTGGGGTGTCATTAAAAATCATACATATATGTATATGTTCTCACTCTAGCGGCCGCATTTTAAGTCCGATTTGGTTCAAATTTGGTACGCATGTTGGTTGTCTTCGTCGCTCAGACGAGTTCGTTAGCCAAAAAAATCCAACAATCGAAAGCACGTTTTTTGACCGAAAGTAACTATTTTTTTAGATTTTTTCCATAAGTAAAGTGCCAAATTTCGGGAAATGGTTCTATGGGTCACAATAAGAAAAAATATTCATATAAACATAGGCCCGAAAACGCTTCGTTTTCCAGATATCCGCCATTTTGTTTTTTGTACAAAATAATTCACATCTAGAGAACGGTTTGACTGATTGGGTTCAAACTTGGCATGGAGTTTAACATAACAATGATACATATGAAGAAAAATAATTCGACCACGCAGCTGAACTGCTGACGTGATTTGAGCAAATTTCCAAAATTAAATTTATAGACCTATGTTTTAGGGTTTCAACCAACAATTTGGGAAATTGGTCTATTCACGACGGTGCTGAATAGCTGCAAAATGGTTCACACGCCATTCCGCATAATGAGAGTATCTTCGATACACAAAGCATTGCGAGAATTCGCATGCCATTCTGAATATTGGGAGTATATCTTCAACACACAAAACATTGCGTGCTTCGCACGCCAGCCCCCGTATTGGGAGTATATTCAACACACAAAGCATTGCGCGCTTCGCACGCCAACCCCCGTATTGGGAGTATCATCAATATCAATTCATTGCGTGCTTCGCACGCCAACCCCGCGGTAGAATCCACCACATGGCTTTGAACTTGGTACTTCTATGGTATTTTACGTTTTGTTCGATTTTGGGGAAACCAAGCGAGCTATACTGTATGCTCGGCGAAAAGCGATGAAGAAAATCCGTATATTGGTAAGTTATTTAAATCCTTGAAACATTATTATTAGTAAACATAATCTTTGTAATAAATAGTCACAGTCCAGCAAGTACCTGCAGGTGTTAAATACTGAATCCGTGTAATAGACATTATAATAGTAATTAAGTGTATAATTGATGATATATTCGTCGCGGTCTGTGCAACTGTGAATACATTATCTTTAATAGCGTTGATCACTGTAATTGATTGCTAATTATGACACGACTCTTATTACATCTTTATAATTCGTATTCATAAAAAATACAATGAAAATAATAATGTAGGCCTGTACAGGGTACTTCAGGAACTGGTTATACCTACAGCTAAAAATAAGAACAAATTTTCATAGGAACGTAGGTCCGGAAGAGCTTAGTTTTCCAGGTATCAGCCATTTAATGGTTTTTTTACAAAATCTAGAGAAATGTTTGACCGATTGAGTAAAAACTCTGCATGAAGTTTAACCTAACAACGAGAAACTGGCACATACTTTCTCACAAACATATTTAAATTATTAAACAGATTCACTGTGACTTCATAATTGAAGGATGGGTAAGGTCAGGTGATACATAAAAGTAGGAGAGTAACGAATAAATATTATTATTATTAGCTGGAGAGAAAACTATTGGATCGATTTCGAACAAATTTGCACAAAAAATGTCAATCAGGCCTGTATAGATGCACGAAAAAAGGTTTTGAAAAACATCCCCCTTTTTGGCCGAAAAACCCCCAAAAATCAGTTATTATTATTACTATTAGCTAAACGAGAAATTTTAGAAAGATGCTGTTTTTTGCAGATGGTAAGGTACATAAAGGGCTACAAATAAGCCAAATTTTATCAAAATCGTTAGAGCCGTTTTTCTTATAAAGTAATAACAACTGATTTTCGGGGGATTTTACTCCAAAAAGGGGGTTGTTTTTCAAAATCTTTTTTCGTGCATCTAAACTGGCCTAATTGACATGTTTGGTGCAAATTTGTTCGAAATCGATGTAATAGTTTTCTCTCTAGCTTTGTATACATACAAACAGACATTTTGTAAAAAACACTTCTTTTGACTCAGTGGGTCCCAAAATGGATATTTTTACGGATCGCACGCCAACCACTGTATTGGGAGTATTTTCAATACACAATACATTGCGTGCTTCGTACGCCAACCCGCGTATTGGGATTTTTTTCAATACACAGTGCATTGCGTGCTTCGCACGACAACCCGCGTATTGGGAGTATTTTCAATACACAGTGCATTGCGTGCTTCGCTCGCCAACCCGCATTTGGGAGTATTTTCAATACACGATGCATTGCGTGCTTCGCACGCCAAACCCCGTATTGGAGGTATTTCCAATACACAATGAATCGCGTGCTTCGCACGCCAACCCCTGTGTTGGGAGTATTTCCAATACACAATGCATTGCGTGCTTCGCACGCCAACCCAAGTATTAGGAGTATTTTCAATACACAATACATTGCGTGCTTCGTACGCCAACCCGCGTATTGGAATTTTTTCAATACACAGTGCATTGCGTGCTTCGCACGACAAACCCCGTATTGGGGGTATTTCCAATACACAATGCATTGCGTGCTTCGCACGCCAACCTCTTTGTTGGTAGTATTTTCAATGCACAATGCATTGCGTGCTTCACATGCCAACCCCCGTATTGGGAGTATTTTCAATACACAATGCATTGTGTGCTTCGCACGCCAACCCGCATATTGGGAGTTTTTTCAATACACAGTGTATTGCGTGCTTCGCACGACAACCCGCATATTGGGAGTATTTTCAATACACGATGCATTGCGTGCTTCGCACGCCAAACCCCGTATTGGGGGTATTTCCAATACACAATGCATTGCGTGCTTCGCACGCCAACCTCTTTGTTGGTAGTATTTTCAATACACAATACATTGCGTGCTTCGCACGCCAACCCCGGTTTTGGTAGTATGTTCAATACAAAATATATTGGGTGCTTCAATGCAAAGTTTTAGGTCTATGTGCAATAGCGCGCGTAGACAGAATCTTTATTATTCAAATCGCAGTACGTTGCCATCTTAATTTTGTTTTCAGAAATTCTGAAAGCGATTCGGATAATCAGCGATCCGGATAGTTGGAGTTCGGATAATTGGAGTTGTACTGTACTAAGTATTATAACAGGTGAATAAAATGTTTGTTTACAAATTTGTCTTTAAATAAATATAGAGTGACACTTTTAAGAAGCACCAATAGTACGACTGATACAGTTTACTACGCTTGTTGTGGACAATTATTAAATTTGATTTTCCTCCAGCTGAGCCTTTTGTCAGTTTTAAAACGTTAGCTTCCAACCCGTAAATCAAAGCTAATAACGAAGGGTCGGGCTCTATGATTACGCTCGGAGACTTCTTCACCCTTGTTTTCACAAGTCCGCGGCGCGATTCAAGTGTCGTCAGCTATAATCACAACTGCTGCCGAGCCACGGATCCAATCTACCGGTAATCGGTTTCAATCTTCGACTCATTAGAAAGTCGAATTAACTCGTTGGTTAGCCGATTTATGTAGCGGTGGAATCAAACCATTTATACAAATACTGCTGTAAGTAGGATGGTTGAAAAAATATTGCGAAGAAGCGGCGTCCGTTTATTTAGCAATAGATTAGACCTCTTTACCGAGAGAATTTTATTAACTTTCTTGATAATGATGTTTATAAACATTTCTGCCGCGTTTAGATTATAGTTTTCTGATAAATAGTTTTCTGATTGTAGTTTTTAATCAGGAAAATAATTACTTGAAATTCTACAAATTGACGGAATAAATAAGGCAATGAGCCTATATAATATTCATTGAAAAAATAATAGAGGAAACTTCTGCGTGCTCCGCACTCCAACCCCGTTGGGTTCTATACACATAATCATGTTATGCTTTCTTTATAATATAGGTGTAGGATTAATAATAACACCAAAGCTAAGATGGCAAATAATGTTAAATGTTCAAATCAAATTATATCGTATATTTTATAACGGCAGTTGTAATAAAGGTTAAAAGAAACATAAGATAAATAATTGCTTAATTTATTTAGAATTTTTTCTCTAGTTTCAAGGAAGGTAGCCTATAACAATCAACATTTTTACTATGATACTTTTTTTATGTACATTGTAAGAAATAAATGTACAAATTTTCAGCCCACTAACTTTAAGGAAAAAATTAATTTAAAAAAAAATTTTAGGGGTATTTATCACATTTTTTACCCCTTAGTAGCACGCGACAGAATGCAAATCTAGTTTACTTTTTCTATGTATGTTGTAAGAAATAAATGTACGAAGTTTCAGGTCTCTAGCTTTAAGGAAAGTATGACAATTAATATTTATTGTTTTAGGGGTTGTTTCAACCCTTAAATCAAAATCAATTGTAGATTATGTTACTCAGAGAGATAGTGTAGATTTGTATTAGTAAAACTATTTTTCCAATCGGATCAGTAGTTCCAGAGATTACCCCCTACTTACAAAGAAATAAACAAACAAATTTTAACTCTTTATAATAATAATAACCCCAAATCTAAGATGGTAAATAATATTTAAAATGTTTAGATTAAATTATTTCGTGTTTTACAACAGCAGTTACAATAAAGGTTAAAAGAAACAGCAAGGCTCAGGTCTACACTTTAATAAGAACCTAACCTGAAAGTTCGAAATTTAAATAATTGCTTTAAAGTTTGAAATCAGCTGTTAATGGAAATATTGGAGCAAACAGCTATTTTATCCGTTATTTTATTCAATTGGTTGCTATGGTAATAAATGTAAATACATGTGTTGGTTCATCAGTCTAGGCCTAACCTAAGATTTGGTCTAACTAAATTTACAAATATTGAAATAAAACATGTTTTTATGAAAATGAATTCTAGCCTATGTTACTCAGGGATAGTGTGGCTTTTTATTAGTAAGACTATTTTTTTAATCTGTTCAGCAGTTCCAGAGATTACCCCCTACATACATACGAACAAATTTTGCCTCTTTATAATATTAGTATAAATTCGACCACGCAACTGAACTGCTGACGTGAGTTGAACGGATTTTCAAAATAATTCGACCACGCAGCTGAACCGCTGACGTGAGTTGAGCAAATTTGAAAAATAAGGTTTATAGGCCTATGTTTTAGGGTTTCAACCAACAATTTGGGAAATAGGTATATTCACGACGGTGCTGAATAGCTGCAAAATGGTTCGCACGCCATTCCGCATATTGGGAGTATCTTCAATACACAAAGCATTGCGAGAATTCGCAAGCTATTCTGAATATTGGGAGTATATCTTCAACACACAAAACCTTGCGTGCTTCGCACGCCAACCCCCGTATTGGGAGTATATTCAACACACAAAGCATTGCGCGCTTCTCACGCCAACCCCCGTATTGGGAGTATCATCAATATCAATTCATTGCGTGCTTCGCACGCCAACCCCGCGGTAGAATCCACCACATGGCTTTGAACTTGGTACTTCTATGGTATTTTACGTTTTGTTCGATTTTGGGGAAACCAAGCGAGCTATACTGTATGCTCGGCCAAAAGCGATGAAGAAAATCCGTATATTGGTAAGTTATTTAAATCCTTGAAACATTATTATTATCCCCCGTGTTGGGAGTATCTTAAACACACAAAGCATTGCGTGCTTCGCACGCAAACCCCGTATTGGGAGTATGTTCAATTCACAATGCATTGCGTGCTTCGCACGCCAATCCCACGGTGGAATCCGCCCCACATGGCTTTGAACCGGGTACTTCTATGGTATTTTACGTTTTGATCGATTTTGGGGGAATCAAGCGAGCTATAAGGTCGCGTAAAAATACAAAATGTACAGAATAACATCCTACATATATATTTGTAGGAAAAACGCAAAAACAAATTCATTCTCGTAGGAAAAATCTCAAAACATAGTTAATTCCGGTCAAAGAACGTGCTTCCGGTTGGTGGATTGTTTTGGCTAACGAACTCGTCCGAGCGATGTAGACAACCAACATGTGTACCAAATTTGAACCAAATCGGACTTAAAATGCGTCTGTTAGAGTGCGCACACATACATACATAAATATATCCATAAATATATACATATATGATTTTTAATGACACCCCGAAACGTGTTCTGGGGACCATGATCGGTGCTCATTTGCTACTCCCGACCTTCTGTCTTACCATAAGGGCCACTGCAATAGCTCATTTTTCATATGGAAATTCACTAATAAGGTTTATTTATTTTGGGTTTTCAACCAATATTTGGGAAATAATAATACAATACTTTTTTGGGGAAGGCAATTCTCTTAGTCAGAAGAATTCCAGTATGACGTCACCCATTGTCCACGTCATTCTAAATTGTCTTTGTAACCTACGAGTATATATAAACTGACGATTGCAGAATAATATTTGCAACCAACTGTGAAAACAGTTGCAGTCCATGATAAGATGTGAGGATAATAATTCTACCCGTCCGATTATTTTCTTCATTATACATTATGTTGTAATGTAATGTAATGTAATAGCATTAGTATAATGTCAGCTCCTTCATTCCAACTTTCACCCTGACTTCAGAGACTTCAAGTTAACGTGTTTTGTCCAAGGTGAAGTAATTTGTTTACCTTGGGACTCGATAGCATCAATCACTAACTCTTAAACTAACATAAACTAATCTTGCAAAAATTAACATTCCTGTATGGTTGGATTGTAAAAAATCCTAGATATGGCCACCGAGAGTCGATAGCATTAATCAATACGACCTTAAACTGAAACTAATTATCCAAAAATTAACATTCCTGTAAGGTTAGATTGTACAAAATCACTGATGTGGCCAACGAGACTCGATAGAATCAATTACTACCTTAAACCAACATAAACTAATTTTGTAAAATTAACATTCCTTTAAGGTTGGATTGTACTAAATCTCCGATATG
>JAGFPH010004003.1:18485-29273 GCA_018207615.1 Philaenus spumarius | reverse complement strand
CAGCCATGACCGGAAACATTTGGCTACGGGCTTGCGTGCACCACTAGTGCCCTAATTGTGCCTCATTTAACCCTCATTATAATATTATACTATATTTTCATTTCTTTTATTAGAGCTGAACGTTTGAATAGCGTAGGAAACACATTTAAACGTCGGACAACAATGCATAAACGTTTCCTACTTCCCATATTGCAGACGGCGGTAAATAGCCTACAGACGTTGCCCTGTCATACTACTAGCCGTGTTTCACCACATGCAGTCTTTCAAATAAATATAATAAACTGTACCAGAAAGTGGCACATACTTTCTCACAAACACATTTAAATTATTAAACAGATTCACTGTAACTTCATAACTGTATTAAAGTAGGAGAGGAGATACATTATAGTAGGTATTATTATTATTATTATTATTATTATTATTATTATTATTATTAGCTAAACGAGAATTTTTAGAAAGATGCGGTTTTTTGCATATGGTAGTGTACATTAAGGGCTACAAATAAGCCAAATTTTATCAAAATCGTTAGAGCCGTTTTTTATTTAAAAAATAATAACTGATTTTTGGGGGATTTTTCCAAAAAGGGGGTTATTTTTCAAAATTTGTCAAAATCTTCTTTCGTGCATCTACACAGGCTTAGTTATTGACATGTTTGGTGCAAATTTGTTCGAAATCGATCGAATAGTTTTCTCTCTAGCTTTGTATACATAGAGACAGACATTTTGTAAAAAACAGTTTTTGGACTCAGGGGGTCCCAAAACGGACATTTCCACAAAAAAGTAGGAATCATATGTTCAGTAGTTCCAGAGATTATCCCCTACATACAAACAAACAAATTTTACCTCTTTGTAATATTAGTATAGATTAACAAAATACAAAACGTGACTGTATAATGCTGTGGTACATCTTTCCCCTATAAAAATTCGAAACTGTAAAAGAAAACATTTAATGTGTGCGGTCGCGGGACCTCCGTCAGGAACGAAGTTCATCACGCCTTTTCTTCAATTCTTTTACCAGCCACAACTTCAACATACACACATAATTTTAATCTTTCAATTGCCATTTATTATTAAATTGTTTTTATACAAATATTTACTGTTCCCATGCGTTTAATGTTATTATAAGTACCTGGAGACCGAGCTAAAGCTCGATTATAAGCAGGGCTATGATTTCAATAATAAATATTGGATTATTGAGTTTTGAGGTTAGGCCTATAACATTAAACAACTAAATAAAGGGTATATACAACATTAGGCTTACCTGTAATAAAAATACAGTTAAAGGATTAACCACAATCTCAACGCTATGCCTCAGAAATAAGTCAGGCCTAAATTAAAGTATTATTTCAATATCGATTTATTCCTAGGGCCTAGTTCGCTCACGTCAATAACTACTATTATTGCAAATTTCCGTGAACATCGTTTAGGTTAGGCCTATAACATTAAACAACTAAATAAAGGGTATGTTTATTATGTATTCGTTGCCATGGTAACTATAAATAGATACAACATTAGGCTTACCTCTAATAAAATATACAGTTTAAAAGAAAGCAGATGATTATTGTAATGGCATTGAAAACATTTGCATCAGCTGTGCTTTGTATTGTTTAAAATGGACAAATTTCACTTTTTAATTTAATAAAAAGACGTAGAAAACGAATTTTCCCAGACTGGTGACCATTTCCAATCGATTTCTCGTGGCCAAAAGCCTAATATAAAATCAAAAAATCAAAAATCCTTAGACGGAGATTCCAGATCCATTTAGCAGACAAACAATTATCTCTCGCTTTAGAAGATAAGATAAAGGTGTAGAATTAAAATTATAACATCAAAGCTAAGATGGTAAACACAGTTAAATGTCTATACATTGTGAATGCGTTCAATAAACATAAAATGTTGGTTCAACAGTTCATTTTCGTTACTAGTATTTTATATTTGTCATTGCCATAGCAACCAATTAATAACACTTTTTACTTTCTCCCCCTTATACGTAGTATATGGAGAAAGTATTGTTTACGTCCAAATTTTCGAATTTGAATTTTTAGTGGAATTATCTGTTTTGGTGCTCCCTGAACCCCAAAAAATTGTTTAGTGGAATTATCTGTGTTGGTGCTCCCTGAACCCAAAAATATTTTTAGTGGAATTATTTGTTTTGGTGCTCCTCGAACCCAATTTTTGTTGTTTTTCTAAATTTTTCAAAAAATTTTTTCGTGCATCTATACAGGCCTAATTGACATGTTTGATGCAAATTTGTTCGAAACCGATCGAATAGTTTTAATAATAATAATATGTATTAGTTACGCTCCTACTTTAATGTGTCCCCCACTCCTTCTTTAATACAATTATGAATCACAGTGAATCTGTTTAATAATGTTTGTGAGAAAGTTTGTGGCAGTTCCTGGTACTAAGAAAGGATTTTAAAATATTTCGCATTTAAGAGTTGAAACAACCCCTAAAACCATAAATATTGTTTTTTTATATCTCATTCTAAATAACCACCTCCTATGCTACATATTGTTTTTTATATCTCAAAAACCATATGGCCTAGGAACGTGGTATTTTTTACACATATAATGCACCGTAGGCTCTAAAGGTGCACCAAGAAATAATTTTGAAATATTTTGCGTTTAAGGGTTGAATCAACCCCTAAAACCATAAATTTTTGTTGTTTTATATATCTCAAAAACCGTATGTCATAGGAACGTGGAATTTCGTACATATATTTATTGCTCATAGGCCCTAGAGGTGCATTAAGAAATAATTTTGAAATATTTTGCATTTAAGGGTAAACAACCCCTAAAACCATAAATATTGGTTTTATATCTCAAAAACCATATGGCCTAGGAACGTGGAATTTAATATGCTCAAATTTGCCAGAGGCGCACTAAGAAATAATTTTGAAATATTTCCCGTTTAAGGGTTGAAACAACCCCTAAAACCATAAATATTGGTTGTTTTATATATCGAAAACCATATGGCCTAGGAACATTGAATTTGATACACTATTGCTCATAGGTGCTAGAGGCGCACTAAGAAAGGGTTTTAAAATATTTCGCATTTAAGGGTTGAAACAATCCCTAGAACCATAAATATCGTTTGTTTTATATCTCATTCTAAATAACCACCTCCTATGCTACTCTTGGGAAGTTATAAAGTTTCAACTGGGAGAACGTATGTGGTAGTTATCTGGTACCATTTGTTTTCGTTACGCATTACATTTTCTACTTAACTCCTACCGCAACCCGTGAAGGAACTTCGTTTCAATAAAAAGTATACATTCTGTGTTTTAAACTTTAAATTCTATGTTTTAAACATTAAAATTCTATGTTTTAAACATTTAAGTTATGTTTTAAACTTATAAACCTGCTCACTCGGTTTAATAGCTTATTTACTAAATTGTACATTAAGCAGTTTTCACAACACAACTCAATGTATTGTGTTGTATTTTCAACAATGGCCTGCAACAGCATATTACTTGATATAGGCTATTAATCAGGTGGATTAGTTATTCTGTGCAGCGAGCAAATGGGTTTCTATTCTGGCCATTCAGTCTCTAATTGGAAAACAACCACTGTTGTAACAAAAACCGCCCTCTACTCTACTGAACTAGGGAGATGAGTTCCATAGCCCGCTCTATTTGTAATGTTTGTTCATTTTACATAATAAGGAAATTAGAAGATTTTAGGAGGTTAACAATTAAACGGCGTATGTTGTTAAACGTATGATAAACAAGGGATGAGAATTTCCATAGGAAAGGGAGCTATTGCAGTGTCTCTTATGGTGAGACCTAAGGTCGGGAGTAGTCAATGAGCACCGATCATGGTCCCCATAACACGTTTTGGTGTCTCATTAAAAATGTTATACACATAAATGGTGTCCGAAACTTTACGCGTTTATTTGTAAGCTAAAAACAAGCAAAAAAATAAACGGTACCAGAAACTGGCACATACTTTCTTACAAACACATTTAAATTATGAAACAGATGCACTGTGACTTCATAATTGTATTAAAGTAGGAAAGTAACTAATAAATATTCTTATTATTAGCTGAATGAAAACTATTTGATCGATTTCGAACAAATTTGCACTAAACATGTCAATTAAACCTGTATGGATGCATGAAAAAAGGTTTTGACACATTTTGAAAAACAACCCCCTTTTTAATCAAAAATAAACCCCAAAAATAAGTTATTATTATTAGCTAAACGAGAATTTTTAGAAAGATGCGTTTTTTTTTGCATATAATAGGGCACATTAAGGGCTACAATACAGACAGACATTTTGTAAAAAAAACACTTTTTTGGTCTCAGGAGGACCCAAAGCGGATATTTTCACAAAAGTCTCAACATCGATTTTTTTTTGCAATCACTATACTTTCTCTATACTGTAGTTAAGTGAGAAAGTAATACAATATAACATGCGTCCTACCTCGAACTGTTTTCTGTTTGTCCATCTGTATGTGAGTTTTACGAAATATCTCAGAAACTGTTTAAGATATAATCATGATATATCTAAATATAAATAAACGATATGCATCTAAATAGGGTACATTTTATTTCAAACATTTTGTTTTCCTACAACAACCCGTTTCAAAATGGCGGCAGTTAAAAACTTTCAATCTATATGTATAAAAGCGAAATACCACTCACTCACTCACTCACTGACTCACTCATCACGATTTCTCAAAAACTTTGGGAGGATCAAAGTTATTAAAAAACGATTTCTTCAAAACTACCGAACGGATTAGAATGAAATTTGGTATGTAGCTTCCTCTAGGGCCATAGGTGCTAACTAAAAAAGGGTTTGAAAAAAAATGGAAATTTTAGGGGAGTTTGGAGGTAAAAATAACTAAATCACGATTTCTCCAAAATTACCGAACAGATTGGAATGAAATTTGGTAGGTAGCTTCCTTTAGGGCCATAGGTGCTCACTAAGAAAGGGTATGAAAAATTTCGAAATTTTAGGAGGGGTTTGGGGGGATCAAAGTTACTAAAATCATAATTTCAGATCTTTTATTATTATGACAATAGTGCTTTTATTATTTAAGATCTACATATATAAAAGCCAAATACCACTCACTGAATGAACACTTAAAAAGAAGAATACAATTACGTTAAAAAGACTGAAAATACCAACCACCACGGGCAACGCAGTACGGGTCAGCTAGTGTTCAATATCGCGAAAACTCTAAATTTTACTAAAACATTAAAGGCACCAAATTTTTAGACTATTTTAAGAAACATCCAACCATATATGGTTTTTAATAATTGGGTCGTAAAAAATAACGTACATCACTCAAATTTAGTGGCAGAATCTACCACCTACGGGCTATTCAGGTGCTGAAGGTGGTGCAGACCTTCGTCCAAGATTCTGTTGTAGTAGTTCTTGCATGTTATTCGGGTAACGCTTTGTCCCAGATAAAAGGTTCCAGACTCACAAGAGCAATTAACTGTCCAATGTATTCGTCGTCCGTTTCTTGGTACCTACTATCCGTTACTGGAGTAGTTTGTTCGTCCGTGGCGAGGTGACTAAAGGTAGCTGTAAGCACAGAATGGAAACAGGTCCCAACATTGTCGGGCTCAACGCAAAGAAAGTACGTATAGGTCCGTAACATCGCGCCCAACAACTTCCCCAACATTGTTGAACTAAAAACCTTGCTTAAAGATTTTTTCGTGGACCGACCGACTCTCTTCAATGGTACGAAAAAGGGCCTGCAAAAACTCTCTAGCCTAGGAGCGTCCAAACTTTAAATCCGGCCCCGACGATAAACAATCCATAAACACTAGTTTTACGGAGTACGGCGTTTTGAAACTAGATTTCGTGTTGCGTTAGACTTCGAACAGTTTTAAAAAAACGAAATCACCCGTTCCCAACGCGGTACGGTCGGATGCTCAGCGGGGTCACACCAAGAAGGTATTGAGGTTAGAATAGTACTCTTGGGTCGAGGCGAGTTTTGATTGAAGCCAACATCTTCGTCTTGATACATCGGCAAAGCAAACACAATTAGACTCACTTTGAGGAATTTTACTGCAATTATCAACGCTAGAACGATCTCCATAATGGCGGTGTTGCAAAGCTTACGAGACATTGAATGCGAATGAGTTGACCCAGTAATATATCGCGATAGTGGTAGTAGTTAGGATAGTAAATTGGAAACAGTGTGATGTAAATATCTAACAAACTGGTAAGCCCCCGAGAAAAATCGCAGGCAGATTAATTAGATACTCATCAGAAATACATCATTTATAAAAATACTATTTTAAAACAACAAACTTTATCTAGGCCTATCTAACTATGCTGAGGGTGATTTTTAACTCGGTAAATGTGTACAATTATAAAGCATTAAACCTGTTTATTAAAATTATGTAATTTATACATTATCTATACTTATAAAAGCCAAATACCATTGACTCATCACAGTTTCTCCAAAACCACGAGGCCTATAAACATGAAATTTGGCACTAATACTCTTTATAGGCTCTAGACGCGCACTAAGAAAGGGTTTCCGAAGATTCGAAATTTTAGGGGAGTTTTTGGGGGGACAAAGTTACTAAATCACGATTTCTCAAAACCTACCGAACGGATTCGAATGAAATTTGGTATGTAGCTGCCTCTAGGGCCATAGATGCTCGCTAAAAAAGTTTTTTTTTAAAATTCGAAATTTTAGAGGAAGTTTGGGGGGTTCAAAGTTACTACAAAAAACCATCGAACGGAATGGAAAGAAATTTGGTATGTAGCTTCCTCTAGGGCCCTAGGTACTCGCTAAGAAAGGGTTTTAAAAAATTCGAAATTTTAGGGCTTTGGGGGGGGTCAAAGTTACAAAATCACGATTTCTCTAAAACCATCGAACGGATTGGAATGAAATTTGGTATGTAGCTTCCCCTAGGGCCCTAGGTAATCGCTAAGGAATGGTTTTAAAAAATTCGAAATTTTAGGGGGGTTTGGGGGGTAAAACTTAATAAAAAGAAACACCGAACGGATTGGAATGAAATTTATTATGTAGCTTCCTCTAGGGCCCTAGGTGCTCGCTAAGAAAGAGTTTTTAAAAAATCGAAATTTTAGGGAAGGTTATGGGGGGGAGGGGGTCGAAGTTACTAAAAATCCCCATAAGAAATACATAGTGTAATATATTTATTCATATAATATTTTTTTTAATATACATTTAACTTTGATTTGTCTATCCGTGCAAAGCCTTAATTTGAAACTTTGAAAGCCTGTAATTCGTATCCATGAGGGCCGATGTAAATTATAATGGGGTTCTGCTCATTGCTTGATTTACCTAACCTAAAATTATATTCAGTTTTTGATCCAAATCAGTTGTTGATCAAAATCAGCTGTTGATCAAAATCAGCTGTTTTAAGCTTTTCATACGAACAGCTGTTTCTGATAAAATCAAAAGAAATATTTCTTCTTCTTCCTTAAGATTGACCTTCCATAAGATTAACATTGAAACTTTGAGGGCCACTGGGGCGTAGCCCCAATGTCCTAGGACTTCGGTAAATGGCCTAAAACCTTCCCAGGGTTAACCTGTGTTACTATGCAAAATTTCAAAGCAATCGGATGGACGGTTTGGTAACGCATAAAGGACAAACATACAGACAAACGTACATACATTGAATTTTATATATTTAGATAACGATAACAATATTGCCTCTTAATTACTTTTTATTTCATATTGATATATCTAATGATTTAGAAATTAATAATATAATATGTTATACAATGATGTACGAATGTTTTTGAAACTAAACGAATTGCTATCTCTTCTTTAAATTTGTATAAATGAATATATTGGTGTTAAATGGTAGTATTAAAATTCATTGTATAAACTCAAAGCAAATCTTATAACGTATTACATTATAGCTTGCACTAGTTATATAACTCTTATTTAAAAAAAAGTCACATTCAGTATTATTGATTGAAGTTGTAAACATAACCTCAAAGTAATCTACGCTGGTATTACAGATGATGGGTGAAATCAGCTGTTATATTATATGGTTGCTCACGTACACTCGCTTTTATACGAGTTGATTGTACCTCATATTGATACTAGTAAGCCCACGTGAAAAATCACAGGCAGATTAATTAGATACACTTCAGAAATACATCGTTTAAAAAAAGCAACAGACTTTATCTAGGCCTACCTAACTATGCTGACAGATTTTTAACTCGGTAAATGTGTACAAATTATAAGGAATATAAAACTGTATTCCTATTTGTAAAAGTTTCATTTATACTGTATACATTATTATAAACAAGGGGCTCTGCCCCTGCGGTGACATATGGCGAAGCCAATGCAAGCTACAAAATAATGCCTAATTTTGTTCATAATTTTTACATTTTTAAATTTTTTAATAGAAATTTTTAAAGAAATTATCATTGATTAGGACAGAAGTACTTGGAAGTAGATACGCATTATCCCCAACATTTGCCTACAAAATCCCTAATCTGTCCATAATTTATACATTTTTAAAATTTTTTATATGAATTTTAAATATTTTTAGAATAAAAGCTAGGCCTAAGCTGGTCCACTAGGTTGGTAGGAGACGCGGCGCGGGGCGGCGCCGTGCGGACTTGACGTAGAGAGCCTCGTCCACACAGAGAGCAACACGGCGCGATGGTTTGCCAACCATTCTGGTCACCTGATATTCAGTCATGGTTTGACAGTATTCAAAGATACAACGATGGACACTGACAGTGACGCGAAATGAATGTGACGAAATGAATGAAAATGAAATGTGATGCGGCGCGGTATCGACCTCCAACAGTTTTTCATTTATTCGAAAACGTTGCCACTCCGCGCTATACCCTTCTAGTGGACGAAGTCTTTATGTTAAAATTTTAATAAATTTTCTTTTTTCTTGGGAAAATTCTTCTAATTTTTTAATTTAAAAATTATATTAACTAGATATTGCCAAATGTTTGCTCTAAATAATAAACCAAATTAGGTTGTTCTAGCTCGTAAAGTTTTCAAGTAGTATGGCTCTAAACAAAATTATTATTTCGTCGTAAATAAATTTTGTTCGAGCTCGGTAGTTTTCCGCGCCGCGCCGCGCCTCACTACCGACCCAGTGGACGACCAGCTTTACGGAGCTGTACAAAGAACACACAAATGCTCGGATGATCCTACAATTCCAGAACAAAGTACTGTACTGAGGGTAGTAGTCGACGCACCGTGGAAGGTACGGAATAAAGCCCTGCATCATGACCTGCGAATTAGTCTGGTAACGGAGGAGATGAGGTGGTATGCATCTGGACATGACAAGATCGCTGAAGTATGCACATCCTGAGATGCTAAGCGTACTGGATGTTTTTTTGTCGCCAGCAGAAACACGCCACATGATCTGATGGCTCAATGAAGCGGAGAGTTTTTAACACAAAGAATTTCTAGCATGAGCTGTAACCTCGAAATGCGCAGTAGACTCGGAGTTAATTAGAGTGGTGGGGGTCAGAGAGGCTCAGTCTATTGCCGAGATCTGAGCGTAGCACTTCGGTCTGGAAGTAATACAACACAAGGCTGTCGCGACAATAGTGATAGTAAGCGCAGTGTCCCTTCCCCTCCAGCGGACGGCGCGGCGTCCCCACTTGCCTAAATTCTTCCCTCCCGCCAGCTCATCGTAGAGGTCTTGCTAAATCTGACGAACTATATTATTAGAAAAGAAAATCCTTTGTTGGTCTGGGGGACTTGTTATGATAAGCGGAGGTGGTTTTAATGGGTAAAAATCATTGCGTGCAAGA
The DNA here is from genome assembly GCA_018207615.1 of Philaenus spumarius. NCBI lineage: Eukaryota > Metazoa > Arthropoda > Insecta > Hemiptera > Aphrophoridae > Philaenus > Philaenus spumarius. The sequence continues at coordinate 19,537 of JAGFPH010004003.1, read as the reverse complement.
TTTTCAACTCCGACAAAAAAATTCAAGTTTAATTGAATTTGGAGGAAGAGCTGCAAAGCCTTAATGAGTCTGTTAGCCAACCACAGATGATTATACATTTCTCTCAATCAACCAAACAAAAATTCCAAAAGCCCACTCACACGTTTTCGCAATAAAGCTGTAAGCAGTTGAAGATAATACACCAGCAACCAAATTTATTTACAGTTAGACTTACTAGTTTTAGACCTCGGCTCTCTCGGACCATCGACGGTGACTTTGATGGCCTTGGTGTACGTCGCAATCTGAGGTGGACAAGAAGAGACGGTGATTGTGATGCTGAAACTCTTTCCTGAAACAAATATACACACATCGGTCAAACATTATTAGACCCAGCCAGCATCTTGAATTTCAACACCTAAAAGAGCACTGTCAACACGTCCACTGCTAAGCAAATTTCGTATTTCCTATGCTAGGAGCTGAACTTTTATTTTTTTTATTTATAGCCAAAATGAGTAGAAATTACTAAATTTTTTATTTTTGAACCTTTCTACGTAATAATCACTAATATTTTTAAGCGTCTATAGCACATAGGCTTAAAATTCTCCCAATACGGGGTTGGCGTGTGAAGCACGCAATGCATTGTGTATTGAAAATACTCTCAATACAGGGATTGAAGTGCGAAGCACGCAATGCACTGTGTATTGAAAATACTCTCAATACAGGGATTGGCGTGCGAAGCACGCAATGCACTGTGTATTGAAAATACTCCCTATACGGGGATTGGCGTGCGAAGCACGCAATGCATTGTATTGAAAATACTCTATGCGGGGATTGGCGTGCGAAGCACGCAATGCATTGTATTGAAAATACACTCAATACGGGGATTGGCGTGCGAAGCACGCAATGCACTGTGTATTGAAAATACTCTCAATACGGGAAATGGCATGCGAAGCACGCAATGCATAGTGTATTGAAAATACTCTCAATACGGGAATTGGCGTGCGAAGCACGCAATTCACTGTGTAATGAAAATACTCTCAATGCGGGGATTGGCGTGCGATGCACGCAATGCA
>JAGFPH010004003.1:5328-18475 GCA_018207615.1 Philaenus spumarius | reverse complement strand
AATACTCCCAATACGCGGGTTGGCGTGCGAATCACGCAATGCATTGTGTATTGAAAATACTCCCAATATGTGGGTTGGCGTGCAATGCACTGTGCGTCGGCCGCTTCTCATAGTGTTCAGTGTCAAGCTCACATGTGCGTCCTTAGCAGTGACCGTGTTAAACGGCGTAACAAGATTACTGGTTCAATAATGATCAGAAAATCATTCCGAATATGCCATTTTAAAAGTTATCACAGTCCGAATGTGGATATCAATTAGTTTTCTTAAATATATGTTTCTATCTAAATTGATTCTTTCGCTTAACTCAAAATCAAATTTAGCGATTTTTTCTTCTTCAATAAATCAAACATCAAAAATTTAAAAAGCTCACAACATTCAAAGTTTAATTATCAAATAATAGTAATTTCAAAAGTTTGTATAATTTATGTGGAAAACATCTGCTTTGTGATGGAAACATGAACGTGCCGAATTTGAGTTCTTACTCGAGTTTTTAGATTGTTTTCTAGGTTTTTACCACATCAACATGTTACTCCTATAGGAATACTAATAACATAATACATCAGTTAATTTTAAATGTGTGAAAATTAACTGTGCAAATAACACATACTCACGTACATTGTCACGCGCTGAAATCAGCACACAGTCAGGGTTACGTCTGCAACCCTCTAGCCTTTATGAAGCTGCCCTACATTTGTTAGAGGAAGAATGAAACGCACAAAAACTCAATGGTAGTACTGTAGTCTGTAGCTTTGCCACTTGGAGAGCTACGGTCAATTCAGAAATACCTTTTCACTCTTGGCTAGAACCTTCTTCAAACTTTAAACCCCAAAAAAATGGAATTTCTTTTCCGCATGTTGAGCGAAATATATTCAGGGTTTACAAAATGTCTTCGCAAAATTATTTCACTGGAGATTAATGTTAATAAAATTCAAGGGATATCCTCTATGGCTAACAAGAACCTATCTATGTAAAGACATGCTTCGAAGTTCGTCTTTCTTCTATATGTTATTAGCTGATTTCCGAAAGAAAGATGAGCTGTTAGGGTCTGCTCCAGTAAACGAGAAAGCAACCGGAAACGCAACCGCTTCTCACTGTATCCCTATCTAAACAGGGCAATTTCTTGCAGCTGGACGCTTCGACATTGCTTCATTTCAAACCATTTTATAAGCCTATCTTTTGTAATAGAGCGTTGAAAAAAAAACTGAATATTCTTTATAAAATTTCGGATCCGGCTTGCGAATTATTTTTCATTGTTAATTTTGTATTGTGTTAGGAAAAAATTCAAACTTTGTACTTACAAAATGTCAATTACATAACAAATCAAAAGCATTTAAAAAAAAGTAAATTGCAAGACGGATGCGTATTGTGACTGTGCAAACGATTTTATGATAAAAAATAAACGAAATAAATGGTTTGAAATTTAACATTGCTCTTATGGGATAAAAATCCAAGATGGCCGCCACTACAGCAGACCCTTAATGGTGTGACCTAAGGTCGGGGGTAGTCAATAAGCACCGATCACGGTTCCCAGAACACGTTTTAGGGCGTCATTAAAAACGTTATGTATATATCGGACAACAAAATCGAACAACCTGAAGCACGTTTTTTGAACGCAAGTACATTTTTTTAAAAATATTTTCCTACTATAGTTTCACTTTTTTAGTTTTAACTGAACAAAATAAATACAGGTGATTATTCTGAACATTTTGGTTTTTTACACAACCTTATAGCCCTTCTGGTTCCCCCAAAATCGATCAATATGTAAAATACCATAAAAATACGCTATAATTGCCATCCGGTGCGAGCGAAACGAAGCAGTCGTGAGCCGAATGAAGCAACGCGTAAGCCAAGCTGTAGGCTGAGGTCAAACACGTTCTACTAATACATTTTGTACACGGAGGCAGCCAATCAGTGCCTTCGTGAGTAGACCAATTTCACAGATAGTCCCTAAAACGTATAAACTTAATTTTGGAAATTCGCCAACTCACGTCAGCGGTTCAGCCGCGAGATCGAATTATTTTTACTTCAACAGCATCAAAAAGGTGGAGAAGGAAATCTTATCTTCTAAAGCGAGAGATAATTGTTTGTCTGCTAAATGGATCTGGAATCTCCGTCTAAGGATTTTTCATTTTTTGATTTTATATGGAGCTTTTGGCCACGAGAAATCGATTGGAAATGGTCACCAGTCTGGGAAAATTGGTTTTCTACGTCTTTTTATTAAATTAAAAAGTGAAATTTGTCCATTTTAAACAATAAAAAGCACAGCTGATGCAAATGTTTTCAATGCCATTACAATAATCATCTGCTTTCTTTTAAACTGTATATTTTATTAGAGGTAAGCCTAATGTTGTATCTATTTATAGTTACCATGGCAACGAATACTTCTGCTAAATAAACATACCCTTTATTTAGTTGTTTAATGTTATAGGCCTAACCTAAACGATGTTCACGGAAATTTGCAATAATAGTTATTGACGTGAGCGAACTAGGCCCTAGGCCTAAATCGATATTGAAATATTAAACTTTAATTTAGGCCTGACTTATTTCTGAGGCATAGCGTTGAGATTATGGTTAATCCTTTAAACTGTGTTTTTATTACAGGTAATCCTAATGTTGTATATACCCTTTATTTAGTTGTTTAATGTTATAGGCCTAACCTCAAAACTCAATAATCCAATATTTATTATTGAAATCATAGCCCTGCTTATAATCGAGCTTTAGCTCGGTCTCCTGGTACTGTTATACAATTCCACAGTCACGAGGTCGAATGTGTTTGCATCTACCAACACGAACAGAAAAGAAGAAATGCTGCCTAGTATCAATTGATCCAGTTCTCGAAAATCACACGTGCCCAATGGCAAGGACGGACTGTAATTGTAGAATATAAGGTTCTTGTTTCGAAGTGTGGCCCCAAACTCGAGGTCGTAACCTTCTCGTAAATACCTTACAATCGCACCGGGTTTGAAACATGTTCTGAACACCCTGGAAACAAAACGAATTGATTTTAAAATGTATAATGCTTGAAGCGATTATTTTAGCAAAGCCCAGCACACCGACACTAAATACACGGCACTAGTCGATCTCACTGCTTGTCGCCGTCTTCTAAAAACTAAAATAATTCCATAGTATACTATAATAGAATAATAACAATGAAAGAATAGTATATCTGTACATATGTAATGTATAATCCAAATACCACTCGCCGACTCATCACGAAATCTCAAAAACACCGAACGGATTGGAATGAAATTTGGTATGTAGCACCTAGGGCCGTAGGTGCTCAACAAGAAAGATTTTCAAAAAATTATAAATTTTAGGGGGAGTTGGGGGGTCAAAGTTACTAAAAAAAACACTGATCGGATAGGAATGAAATTTGGTAGGTAGCTTCCTCTATGGAACTAGGTGCTCGCTAAGAAAGGTTTTCAAAAAATTCGAAAATTTTAGGGGGTTTTAACGGGGTCAAAGTTAGTAAACAAAAACACCGAACGGATTGGAATGAAATTTGGTATTTAGCTTCCTCTAGGGCCCTAGGTGCTCGATAAGAAATGTTTTTAAAAAATTCGAAATTTTAGGGGGGTTTGAAGGGGTCAAATTACTAAAAATCCCCATAAGAAGTACATAGTGTAATATATTTTTATTGATATATTTTTCAGACGGACAGACAGAAAACAGCGAGATAGGCCACAAGTTATGTTGTATTATTTGCTTGTATTTAGCTGACAACCCCGTAAAGTTTCGGACACTCGAAGCTGGGCACCCTGTATACAAAAAATGTTTGACGACTCACGAAAACGTGTTCTGGGGACCATGATCGGTGCTCCTTTACTACTCTCGACCATAAGAGTCACTGCGATAGCTCTTCTTTCCAATGGAAATTCGGTAATGAGCACGTAATTTCTAAAGCCTAAAATATTCAAAGTGTGCAAGTGAAAGGCTACAACTTCAGTGAAAGAACTGTAAACGTAGAGCTGCGGTTAAGTCACAAAAACATAGAGAAACTATGTTCAGAAATCCCTTCGCCGAAGCCAGCGACAGTTTCTAAAACCTCTAATCCTGTCCAGTTAGTTTATAGTGTTTAGAGAATTGTGTAAAGATGGAATTCGGTAGCTCGTATGTTATTTTTAATTTTGCTAAATAATACTCAGAAGTATAATAAAATATTGTTCAATACATTAGAAACACTCCTTGTATCCATGTACTAAACTAAGGAGAATTTCATTATTGTAAATTTGTGGTTTTGTTTTGTTTAAAATGTTCGACATAGAGATATTCCACAAATGAAAACTAAATAATCTAGGCCTATATCTATACTAATATTATAAAGAGGTCAAATTTGTTTGTTTGTATGTAGGGGGTAATCTCTGGAACTACTTCACTATCCCTGAGTAACATAGGCTATAATTCATTTTGATAAAAACATTTTTTATTTCAATATCTGTAAATTTAATCGGAAAAAGATCTTAGGTTAGGCCTAGACTGATGAACCAACACATGTATTTACATTTATTACCATAGCAACCAATTGAATAAAATAACAGATAAAACAACACTGTTTGCTCCAATATTTCAATTAACAACTGATTTCAAACTTTAAAGCAATAATTTTTGTATTTTTTACTTTTAGGTTAGGGTTTTAAAGAGAAGACCTGAGCCTAGTTGGTTCTTTTAACATTTATTATAACTGTTTTTTAAAAAATATACGAATTACTTTGATTTGAACATTTAACATTATTTACCATCTTAGCTTTGGTGTCATTATTAATCCTACACCTTTATTACAAAGAAAACATAACATTATTATGTGTATAGAAGGTTCCAACGGGGTTGGCGTGCGGAGCATGCAGGAGTTTCCCCTGGTGTATTACTAATTCTATCACGCAGCTGAAGATCTGGCGTGAGTTGAGTGAACTTCAAAATGTATTTTATATGTTCAAGGGTTTCAACCAAGTATTTGGAAAATTGGTCTTCGAAAGAGTACTAAATATATTACTAAAATTATTTTGCACCTCAGCCTCAAGCCCCGCCTCACCCACTCCTTCGTTCCGCTCGCAGCGGAGAAACTCGCTTTGCGAGGTAAAAAGTACCGGGTGCTTTTTTGGTATTTTACGTTTTGATCCATTTTGAGCGAACCAGACTGGCTAAGGTCGTGTAAGAAAACAAAATGTGCAGAATAATCTCCTATGTTTATTTTTATACAGACTGTCCCAAAAGTCCCGGACCGGTTTAATAACTCCTAAACGAAACTAGCTACAGTAATAATATTTCAGACATGACTCCTGGCTACAAAGAACTATTTTTTGAGTTGTTAGTCACTATTGCCCCTGCCCCCAAAAACCAAATTTGGGGGGGGGGGGGGTTGCCCCAAATTTTTAAATGTAAACCCCTATCGAGTGACCCATCATTTTAAAGGTCTCATTGAGTTAAACACAACAGCGCAAATCTGAGGTCGATATCATGCTCCTGTCCAAAATGGCTGACCTTTTAGTGTTTCTTATGGTCATGTAATTTAAAATTGACCCCCATTGGTTGTATTAAACATTTTTATTATTTTAAAACAAAGTAAACACACGCACATGTAATAGTGATGCTGTACTACATTCTGTATCATTTCCCCCGGTATTTGCTGAGCTTCGTGTGTTATTCGTTGTCGAAGTTCTATCAAGTTCTAGGGCTTTGTAGTTTAAACTTTAGATTTAAGATAGCCCCAAAGAAAATAGTCTAGGGGGGTCAAGTCGGGAGACCTGGCAGGCCATTCAATTGCCCCTCGCCGGCCTATCCAGCGGCGTGGAAATGTACTGTCAAGTTCAATTTTAAATTACATGACCATAAGAAACACTAAAAGGTCAGCCATTTTGGACAGGAGAAAGATATCGACCTCAGATTTGCGCTGTTGTGTTTAACTCAATGAGACCTTTAAAATGATGGGTCACTCGATAGGGGTTTACATTTAAAAATTTGGGGCAACCCCCCCCCCCCAATTTGGTTTTTGGGGGCAGGGGCAATAGTGACTAACAATTCAAAAAATAGTTTTTTGTAGCCAGGAGTCATGTCTGAAATATTATTACTGTAGCTAGTTTTGTTTAGGAGTTATTAAACCGGTCCGGGACTTTTGGGACAGTCTGTAGATAAACCCCAAATAAGTTTCATCCTGGTACGGAAAATCTGAAAAATGTTTATAGTATCCAAAATTACTCCAGAACCAAATTCTGAGAGAAATCATGTAAATAAAGTCCATTGTAAACTCAGTGATGGAGAGCACTTTGAATATTTTTTTTAATTTGTAACTGTTTTTTGTAATGCCTCTTTAATTTTACTTTCTCACTATACTGTAGTGCAGAGAAAGTATAGTGATGGTAAAAAATCGTTGTTAAGATTTTTGTGGAAATGTCCGTTTTGAGACCCCCTGAGTCCAAAAAAGTGTTTTTTACAAAATGTCTTTCTTATGTCTCTGTCTGTATGTATACAAAGCTAGAGAGAAAACAATTCGATCAATTTCGAACAAATTTGCACCAAACATGTCAATTAGGCCTGTATAGATGCACGAAAAAAGGTTTTGGCCAAAAAACCCGCAGTTATTATTTTTTTATAAAAAAACGAATTTAACGATTTTGTTAAAATTTGGCTTATTTGTAGCCCTTAATGTATCATATGCAAAAACCCGCATCTTTCTAAAAATTCTCGTTTAGCTAATAATAATAATAATAACTGATTTTGGGGTTTTTTATGCCTAAAAAGGAGGTTGTTTTTCAAAACCTTTTTTCGTGCATCTATACAGGCCTAATTGACATGTTTAGTGCAAATTTGTTCGAAATCGATCGAATAGTTTTCATTCGGCTAATCAACTCCTATAAAAGCGAGTGTACGTACGAGCGTACGTGGAGTAACATTTAAAGAAGAAATAAATATTCGTTTAACTTAATAATATAACAGCTGATTTCACCCATAATCTGTAAATACGCAAACAAAACCTAGCGTAGATTATACTTTGGGGTTATGTTTACAACTTCAATCAATAATATAGCCTATAATATTAATAAATTGTAAATCATTTGATCTATCAATATGAAATAAAAGGCAATTAAAAGATAACATTTGTATCTTTCTTTAAATATATATAATAATATACATAAACACAACAAATTCTTAACAAATATTCCTACAGTTTTATAGTCCACATTTACCACATTTAGTTAAAAATCCCCGTCTGCATAGTTAGGTAGGCCTAGGTAAAGTGTGTTGTTTAAATAGTATTTTGTATAAATTATGTATTTCTGATGTGTATCTAATTAATCCGCCTGTGATTTTTCACGGCAAATTACTAGTAATAACATTATTTTTATTAGTTACTCTCCTACTTGAATGTACCCCCTCTCCTACTTTAATACAATTATGAAGTCACAGTGAATCTGTTTAATAATTTAAATATGTTTGTGAGAAAGTTTATTTATTTTGTATTTTCTTGGTTTTATTTTTCTTTAACCTACTATTAAAATTAATTTTAGAAGTGACTTACAATTTTTGTTCACAGTTCTATCTGTAACAATTAATCATAAAACTTTCTATTCTTTAAACTGTGTACGTCTGTTTGTCTGTCTGTCTAGACTAATCTCGAGAATGGCTGAACCGATTTTGACGAAACTGTCATTAACATGTGGAGGACTTAAAACTCCTGTAAAAATTCGAAAAAATTTAAAAATTATGGACAAAATCAGGAACTTTGTGGACAAATATTGGGGATTTCGAACTATGTAATATTTCTATCTATGTCTTACATTATGTACAGGTCACAGCTACCGCCCTCCCCACCACTTAACTTATCCAATTGCCTCCTATCAATCATCATTTCCATAAAAATTCCTATTAAAAAAATTAAATGAACAAAATTAAAGCGTAATTAAAACAATCCATATTTCACATAAATCTAAATAATTGTGTAGTTATTTTTGTAATAGTTTTTTTTTTTTTTAATAATAAAATTTGTGTTATCATTTTTTAAAGAAATTTCTGTAGGAATAGTTTTTCTAATACGTTTTCGTAATAATTTTGTAACTACATTTTTGTACTTAACAGTTTTTTAATAAATATTTGTAATCAGTGTTTAAATAAATTGCAATGATTTTTCTAATAGTTTTTTAAATACATGTTTGTAATCATTTTTTTTTTTTAAATGACTGTAATAGTTTTTGTAATATGTTTTTTTAATAATACAAGCAGCTTCCTTGTCTGACATCCTCTCCCGACAATTTCACTACATAAACTGAAAGTTACTTTGAAGGAAACCGTTGCAAAGTGTATGGACCAATGTTTGCGCAAAATGTCTGAAGTGTATGGGGGCCTTATAGTAGCTTTTATTGTAGCACAACACAGGCTGAGCTTTAAAGTTATTTAATAACTTGATCTATTAATAGACGGAAGATTTGAACAAACCACGTCTACATTGTCTACAAACTAGGCCTACGTTATCCACGGTAGAAGATCGTCGCGCCAACTTGTTCGCTAGTTTACTAAATCTTGTGAGGTCCTAAGGACCGACGGACAGGTTTACGACCCCGTTAAGAGATTAGCAAAGGACGTAACTAACAGTTCACGGGGTCAACGTAATTTGTTACTTTGTTGTTGTCCGATTCGTGGAACCGTAATGTCGGTGTTTCAGATATGTAGATGTACGGTTTCATTAAAATCAAGGGTTCCGAAGGTTAAAGGTTGAAAGGATTTGGACCATGTGTCTCATACTCGCTTACAGTACCTTAGGTTCGTTTTAGTTTGCTCCGTCTTTTGAAGTCTAACTTGGATAAGACGGCTTTATCCAAAACGGAGCCATAATTGGCGCTCAAAAAAACCTTAGTTTTAAAAACTTATCTTATTATTATTACCTTACTAAACGAGCAATTCTTGTATATTTATAAATTTATTTCGGGGATCTCGCCGTTACCCTAATGATTTGGATGAAAATTTGCACATAGGGGATTTTGACGTCAGGAATCGAATGCGCTAGTTATGTCTGCAAAAATTCGCTAAGTAGCTCTTTTCGCCTATTTAGTTTACAGAAAACATCCGAGTGTTAATGGTGCTGTACTACCTATCATGACCTAAATTCTGATGTAGATAACTGTAGTAATTATTTGGAGAATATATTTGCTTTCAGAAAACAATTTTAACAATTTGTTAGAATTGAAATCGCACTGCAATACACGTTAGAATAAAACTAATGTAATGTTAATTTTTTGTAGTTTAAACTTCATAATGGGGTTTACTTAAACATGAGGTACGTCACTGAAATGAAGAAATTTGGATCTTGAATACTGAGACAAGGACATTCATAATTCAATGTGGCAGTGAATAGGAGCCGATGTAGTTAGGTCAGGTAGTAGCGCGGCAAGCCTTCACGAGGCCATGCTATCAACTAAACTGTGAACGGACAATATGCTGAGGGGGATTTTTAACTCGGTAAATGTGTACAATTATAACGGTTATAAAACTTTAGGCCTATTTGTTAAACATGTTTATTTATACTAGTGGACCGGGCAATGCTTCGCTATTGCTTGATTTACCTAACCTAAAATTATATTCAGTTTTTGATCCAAATCAGTTGTTGATCAAAATCAGCTGTTGATCAAAATCAGCTGTTTTAAGCTTTTCATACGAACAGCTGTTTTTTGTGCCCCTGATAAAATCAAAAGAAATCTTTCTTCTTCTTCCTTAAGATTTACCTTCCATAAGATTAACATGGCAACTTTGAGGGCCACTGGGGCGAAGCCCTTAACATACATTGAGCTCATTTTAAGGGAAGCACAACTTCAGAGTGAGCTCTGTAAAATGACACCAAAAACATCAAAATCGGTTAAAAACTCTAGGAGGAGTTCTACTCACAAAATAACCCCTAGCAAATTAATTATGTATAGATAGATTTATATCTTATCTTATTAAACGAGCAATTCTTGTATATTTCTAAATTTATTTCGGGGATCTCGCTAACGGCTCTAACGATTTGGATGAAAATTTCCATGTAGGGGTTTTTTGACGTCAGGAATAGAATACGCTAAGTAGCTCTTTTCACCTATGTAAACTCTGAACTTCTTTTATATACCACGTTTGAAGTCACAAAATAGGCGAATAGATACGTTAATATAGATACAATCCAGATGTTTTACAAACAGATATTAATCTGTTAATTTATCATTATTTACCATCTTAGCTTTGGGCATTAATCCTATACCTTTATTATAAAGAAAACACAACATGATTATGTGTATAGAAGGTTCCGATTGGGTTGACGTGCTGAGCACCCAGGAGTGTCCACTGTTAAAACTAAAACGAAGACAACAAATCATTTTAAATATTAGAGAGACAAATATTTTCTTCAATATCTATTTAAATACTTCATTTCATTTTAGCCGTTAACAAAAATTTCATCGGTATGGCCATAGTTATAATTTACATGTACATCTATAATATAAATTATATATCTGTATAAATAAAATTGAAGTATCTGTGATTTCCTAATGTAAGCTTTTTTCTAGGATCATACGGTTATTCATACATTACCAAACCTAAAAAAACATTTAATACATTTCTGTCTGCCTGTCTGTTTGTTTGGCCGGGCTAATCCCCGGAATGGCTAAACCGATTTTGACGAAACTATCATTAACATGTAGATGACTTTTCAGAGAATATTTTAAACTAATTTTTATTCAGAAAATATTTAAAATTCGTGTTAAAATATTGAAAAAATGTAAAAATTATGGAAAAAATTCTGGATTATGTGGACCTACCCCCACCACTTAACTTAGATCCAAGCGCCTGTGTCCTAATCAATAATCATTTGCGTAATTTTTTGACTGTCGGTCTGTTTATTTGGTCGGGCTAATCTACGTAATGAATAGCAGACTCATATTAACCTATAACTGATATTAAATATGTTACTCACGTATATACGTACTATGCACGGACGTACACTGACTTTTAGAGGAGTTAATTACAAAATGTGTATATCCGAGAAAAATTTTAAAACCAATCTTTGTTTGACGTGCATGTTGTTGATATTCTGTTTCTGTATTTAGAATGCTATCATAAATTGACAAGGATTAGAGTTAGTATATTCTATTGTGGGCTGTGGCAACTGTGGCCAACATAACTTGAGATGTCTAGCTTGGCAGCTCACACGTACCCTCAATATGTTACTCAAATTGTTTATACAAGTTAAATTATATTTTAAACTAGCTGACCCGTACGGCGTTGCCCGTGGTGGTTGGTATTTTCAGTCTTTTTAACGTAATTGTATTCTTTTTAAGTGTTCAGTCAGTGAGTGGTATTTGGCTTTTATATATATAGATCTTAAATAATAAAAGCACTATTGTCATAATAATAAAAGATCTGAAATTATGATTTTAGTAATTTTGATCCCCCAAACCCCTCCTAAAATTTCGAAATTTTTCATACCCTTTCTTGGTGAGCGCCTATGGCCCTAGAGGAAGCTATACATACCAAATTTAATTTCAATCCGTTCGGTAGTTTTGAAGAAATCGTGATTTAATAACTTTGATTCCCTCCCCCTAAAATTTCGAATTTTTTCAACCCCTTTCTTAGTAAGCACCTATGGCCCTAGAGGAAGCTACATACCAAATTTCATTCCAATCCGTTCGGTAGTTTTGAAGAAATCTTTTTTTAATAACTTTCAATCCCCCAACCCCTCCCCCCCCCCCCTAAAATTTCGAAATTTTTCAAACCCTTTCTTAGTGATCACCTATGGCCCTAGAGGAAGCTATACATACCAAATTTCATTTCAATACGGTCGGTAGTTTTTGAGAAATCGTGATGAGTGATTCAGTGAGTGAGTGAGTGAGTGAGTTATATTTCGCTTTTATACATATAGATTAGCTGGTTCCTGCTGCTTCGCTCGCAGATGTGATTCAATAAAAGTACTATCATGGACCATATTGCCCTTACTATTATACGCAATAAAAACAAAACGATTTTGTACCCGAGTTCCATGTTCCAAAAACGCACAGTGAGTTTCGCCCAAATCAATCTATGCATTCCATTTAGGCCTACGTAAATTATTAGCTGTGCACCAATAAACGCTAAAAATCCCGTTTTACTCCAGTTTGTTACTCAAAACTTCCGAACATAAGAATTACAAATAAGATTTGAGGTGTATTTAACATCTATGAGTACATTTTACGTTGTTGCAAACTGTTTTGATATATATTTAACGGCCCAACCAACGTATACAGTAAATTGAAACACAGACGATCTTGTCAAAGTGTTAAGCTTTTGATATAAATCTGTTGTTTTACTTATAACTAGGAGCTCAGCACCTGCTCAAATACTGTTGTTAATATTTACTGGAGGAACATTATGCAGTACCAAACAAATGTATCATACATTTTCAACATTAACTTAAGAGTTGTTAGGTTGCATTTTTATTTAAGTGTAGACCTGATCCTTGCTGGTTCTTTTAACCTTTATTATAACTGCTGTTATGAAATATACGAAATGATTCGATTTGAACATTTAACATTATTTACCATCTTAGCTTTGGCGTTATTATTAATCCTACACCTTTATTATAAAGAAAACGTAACATGATTATGCGTGTAGAAGGTTCCAACGGGGTTGGCGTGCGGAACACGCAGGCATTTCCCTTAGTGTATTATAAAATTTTATAGAGTGAAAATTGTGTTCCTGTTTTGTTATACATGTAAGTTGTAATAAAAGCGGAGTCCGGCAATCGTGTTTACGCATGCGCACTTTTTGAGGTGTAGCTTTCTATAGGCGCACCTCGGCGTTATGTTTGCTGACAGTGAATCGGATTTTACCGTCACGCATTTTCTCAAGCATTTTATGAAACGCTCTATTCCGTCAGCTTGAAAAAGTTTTGGTCTTGTCGAGATTCGAACCAGCAGAGTCTATCACCATATACTAGCGCCTTAGCCGGTTAGGCCACGAATGCAATGCTAGTTTAGTATATTTGAGTTGGGTATATAAGTATAACACGTCCTACGTCATAGGCGTAACCCGTTAACGTTAACACAATGTGTAGTTTAATTGGTAATACCTCTGAAGTAGACATTGTGCTTCCTCATTTCGTAAGTTGTGTTAAAAATGGACATTGTGCTTCCTCATTTCGTAAGTTGTATTAAAAATG
>JAGFPH010004002.1:108771-122948 GCA_018207615.1 Philaenus spumarius | reverse complement strand
AAAATGACAGAAGACTGGGGACTAGTTCACGAGAGCAGGTCCACTCGCAGCTCTTCCAACAATGACAAAAGACTGGGGACTAGTTCACGAGAGCAGGTCCACTCGCAGCCCTTCTAACAATGACAGAAGACTTGGGACTAGTTCACAAGAGCGCGTCCACTTGTGACACATGCGGTCCCCGAGACTGCTCCCAGGCCCTCACCCGTTTGTGAGCCTACTCACGAGACTGAATTGTTTGCACAATAAACTCATTCTGTTCTCTAATTACCATCAAATGAATATATGATATCGGAAATTTTATTAACGCCTGATATTAAAAGATCGTCATCAGATTTAAAAAAAAAGAGTTTAAAAAATTTTTTTGTCACAAAGAAAAATACAATCATAAATTTTATAAACTCCAAGTTTAGCTACACAGTATTTATTGCACAGATTAATATAAATGGAGACCATAACAAATCAAATCATGCCGAAAATTACAAATGATACAATCTTTAATGTACAGAGGAAGTTTATTAAACATTTTTTGCCCCTATAGTCACTAGTTATTTCCACTATTTTTAGGCGATGTTAAGTTAGTTGGAAGTTTAATTTGTTTCTAGTCTCGTATTGGTGAACATTTTGTGAACAATTCTTTATCGAAATCAATTCAGTTAGCGTAGGCCTACATTTATTTGTAAGTTAACAGAATTAATTTTGACAAGTTTTTTTCTTAATTTGCCTCGGTTAATGTGGAAACTTGGATAACCGTGGTTCTACTGTAATAGGAATTGTAAAATGTACAAAGATGGAAGTGTCAACAGTCTCATAGCACAATTTCATATTGCATGACAGTGCAAAAGCTGTCAATTCATTTATGTTGAATTAATCCGGTTTTCAAATCTACTAAATTTCCTAATACAGGAATTTATTTTGAAACATGATGCATACAGCTTTTACAAAAGTATTAAAAAAAAAAAAGTATCTAGTAAAGCCTCCAGAATATGTTTTTTCCAATATAAAGCCCCCAGAATTTTGCCATAGCCTATCTACAGAATTTTGTTCTATGTCCTCAAAACTTACTATCATTTCTAATTGGCTGCCTACCCTGACAGGTTGAAATTTGATGATTGGAGTTTTTTTTACAATTTAGTTTTGAGAGGAAAATGCTCTTCTAAATTATGTTAAAAAAATTTTCTTTTTATGACTGAAAAATGTGTGATTATCCTATGACACATACAATCCGTGTGATAGAGAATTATGAAGAAACAAGTTAATTCCTATAATGTAGAAACAAAGAATGATGGGTCTATCAACATAAGAGACGCAAGATCTAGTAATAAAAATTTAATGAATTGTATATACATATATATAAATAAATCAAAGACGCAAAACAAGTAAATTTTAATAACTTAAAAAAATGTAAAGATAAAAATATATGCAGACTGTAATATATAAAACTAAAAAGCAGACTTAAATTTTAATAAATAAGAAAAAACATTGGTAAACAAAAGTGCGTTATATACTTGTGTGAAAATTGAACATTGATAAAAAAATAACAGTGCGTATTAAAAAGCAGTCTAAAATAATATGTTAAGGTCACATAACAAACAGTTGTAACAAACATATTTAAGAAAATAATTATCAAAAGAACAATATCACATAATAAAAAACGTCTATAGTGATATAGAAAACAGACTCAATATAGATGGCAGCGCTGTTGAGCGACAACAAAGTATTCATAGAGGCGTTGTACCGCTCCAATTTGTCTTCAAGATGGAGCAAAGATTGTATAGCCGGCGTTGTGTGGTTTGTGAATTCATTGGAAAATGAAGGATTGTTTGTAAGGGAGAGTGATAAATTGCGTTCTAATGTGAACATCTACTAGTGTATTGGACATGTACGCTTAGTCGTCGAAATCCAGCAAATATTTTGGGAGGATTCGTTAGATAACGAAATGTGACCATTTGGTAGGAACTACGCCTCGAAGAACTTCTTGTAAATGCAAGTATCGGTAGATATCATAAAAATCTTAGGTATATATTAAACTTCTCGAACAGTTTTGTAAATATTAATAATAATAGAATTTCATAACTTTCCAGTCTGCTTTTAAATTCAATTTTTTCATATAGGTCTATTCCAAATTAAAATTGCGTCTCATTTTTGATAAAATCTTAAGTTGTATGTTGTAGATTATAAAGTTATGTTTTGTAACTCATGTATTTGAATGAATTTTTATTTTGTAAAAATATTTTGACTATGAGCAAGTAAAGAAGTTTAGTTATTCGTCACAATGTTTTGAATTTCATTGGTTCCCACAATTGTCCACGTAGTAGCGAGTACTTTTGCAGTACCGAAACACACCCTGGTAAATCAAATTAGAATAAAATGTTTTGTGTAAAATACGAGATGCATGATTATTAGATATGACGCATATGAGACTATTTTGAGGGAAAGGACGCTTGCCACATATAGTGTAATCTTTTACAATAAATTTTGCACTATGGCGTGGGTTGGCGGGATAGTCACAGGTGACGTCATATAGCATTGAGACATAATATGTGAAAGATTGACAGATGTTTTAAAGGTAAATAAAGAAAGTTTTTTGAGGTTAAGTGTTAGTTTTTTTTATTTGTAAGTAGGCCCTAAAGTAGTTTGAACAGAGAGTGTTTTTATTGGAATTAAATAATAAAATAAGTGTTAAGCAAAGGATAATTCACATATAATCTTTTTATTAATTGGAACATTTTTTAAATTTTTATTTGGAATTTTCTCGACTTCATTTTTTTTTTAAGAAAGTTTATTTACAAATTATATTTTATTTTTATAACGCCTAACGTTATAATCCTAATCAATAATTTTTACATAATATACTTGATGTTGTTTAAGCAACAAATTGCAACACTTTCGACCTGCGCGATAACGTTGTAAACTACAGACATCGAGAGGACTAGATCGCAGCATTGAAAAAGTTCAATTTCAGTTTTTTTTACTTAAAATAAGGGAGCTTTTATAAATTCTTACACGGGAATCATCAATTTTTAGATCTGGCTCTGTGCATGCGTTGACATTTTCTCAGTTTTCTAATGTTTTCATGGTTAAAACTAGCACACACTTTATCAATCCGTAACGTAAGGGCTTCCAAATATAACAGTTGTTTGTATCTGGCACCCGTACATATCTGTTAAAGAAATGCATTTAGAAAACAAAATTATAATAAATGTTATTACAGTAATCATATAGGTACTTACTCTTCTCAGAGTGTTTACCACTCGTCGACTCCATTGCTGTGGTTGAACTTACTTTTCTATGAGCTTTATTAGACACTGAAAAAGATCATAGCAAAAACAACAAATTAATAGTTTTTATATTACAACGGATAATAAACAAGTAAGAATTTGTATTTTTATGCAAAGAAGTTCTACTTGTACTACATGTTAAATGCCAGTTTATCCTGTTGAGCCTAAGGAGATTATACATAGAGACTTGAGTTTTAATGTCAATTTCCTGTGAACCTTTAGCTTTCTATACATATAAAGTTGAACTCGGTTATAGCGTCAACAAAGGGACCGAACGAAATAAAGATGTACAAACAGGAAATCGTATTTTTGTTACCTTGTGTGAAAGGACAAACAACTATGCAGTATTACTTTTATTAGCAACATTACTCATGACGTTTAAAAAAGAAAAACACTATGCTTTTCTTTTAATGTACAGTAGGGTTCCGATAATTCGAACTAATTCCTCATAAATTAGGTAACATTTTTACGTGTGTAAAGTTTTAATCAGTAAAAATATTCACCTGACATCAAAGGAAAGGAGGAATTCTAACATTTTTCGAGTTCTGAGAAAACTGAATTCAAAGTTTGACAATTATATTTGGTAGATTTATGACGATACAACCGAGTGGTTAAGATATTTATTGGCGCTAAAATAGTGGTTTATAATAATGGAAAACATAACAATTTGACCGTACCTAAAAAAAAAATGACGCAATGTCCGAGTTGACGCATTAGCTGTGGCCGTTAAAACCAAGTTCAACTGTGTATTTTTTCTGCTTGTACACATGCAGTATTGATGAAATACTTGGTAGATTTATTGTAGTTCTTACCTGATTTCTTTATATCATTTAATCTTACTTACACTTTAATTATATTCTTATAATATTTAATGTATTTAAATGGCATCACGATGATGCTTTCATATCAACTAACTTTTGAGTTCGACAATTCAAGTACAGGCCTCACTTCAGAATTAAACGGATGTAACGAACTTGATTTTTTTCATGCAATTTTTGTCTATGAATTAATTTGTCACATAGTATAAAAAAAAACTATACTGAATTATCAGAGCAATATTTGGAACATAAAATCGTGATAGTAATTGCACACGTGAAGGAAAACACAATCAAGCAATATTTATTAGACTCACCGCCAGCAATCCTTTGAAGTTTTATATTTAATTAAAAATTTCACTTATGTACACTACACGTGTTTCGGACATTTGTCGTCCATCGTCGGGTGATCAAAAACATTTAACACAAAATTACAATTACACATTCAATACTCGCACACAATAAAACATATAAACGTCCACGCTATCATGTCTCTATGCCGGCACTACTCAGTGCACTGTCATAAGTGTACATTTTTAATTGAAGATAAAACTTCAAAGGATTGCTGGCGGTGAGTGTAATAACTATATTGTTATTTAAAAGCATATCCGGTTGCTCTCGATCATAAATATAACAAGCAATATTGTCCGACCAATTATTGGAAACCCCAATTTTCTCAAGATAGATTTCTGTTAATGTTACGAGTCCTGCTTTTTGCTTATAATTCAATTAAAAACAGAGGAAAAAGCTTTACGAAATAAGAACTGACACAAGGGCGGATCCAGAATGTCAGGACGGGAGTGGTGGGTTCTGGAGGGGGAGGGGATATGGAATACACCCAGGGGAACAGGGGGAGGTCCAGATTTTTCTTTTGTAGTTGTTAAAAACATACTTTGAAGCAAATAATCATAAAATTGTTACTGATATTTATTTACATGTACACAAACTTGTATGTTTTGTAATGGCATCAGTTAGTATCATAAAATCACAAAACTCCACTCGCATAACTTTGAGCCTGAGACCATATGTCACCTCGAACTAGCAAGTAGCACACGAAACAGAACACTGAAAATGCACAGTTCCTACTCACAACCATTTGCACAGATGCCAACTACCCGCCTGGCGCTATTTTCCGAATCAGCATTTTACTTCGTTCAACATTTTCCAACAATTTTGGTTTGACTTGTTTTTCATCGCCATGTAGGCTACATCTACTTTTAACCCTAGAACCACCCTTGTTAATTCGCCCGAATTTTTTGCAAGCATTTTTTTCAAAATATAGTAATTATATCCCAATTCAAAAGTGTTCCATAGTTTTTTTTATAGAAAAAGGACCAAAAAATGTATAGGCTATATGCAACTAAAAAATTGATGTAAAATTTTAAAATTTATTAGCTCAAGAAGCAAAAAATCCAACGGTAACGGAAAAAATAAAAGTATAGGCCAACATAAAAAGTAATAAACATTTTTGGTAGTTTTTCAAAATATAAAAAAGTTTTGTAATTTAGTCCTAAGTAGAAATGTATAAAATATATACGTGTTTTTTAAAATCTGAAAACATCATTTTTTATGTTCCTACTACAAGACCGCTAACAAAATTTAGCCTATTTTGAAACATTATTTAGGAATATATACTTTACCCAAAAATTAAATTTTATAATAACAAATTGTAGACAATAAATCATAGAATTGAACTGTATACTTAAAAATTCTTATTTTATAAACTGATTTCACTAAATTAGATTAACTAAACAAAACGCTCACAAACATATTGTATGCAGTTCCAGATGCTGCGCTGCGGACAATGAGAAAAAGTAATTGATAATGCTCCTATTGCTTTGAAGAAATACTCAAATATAATCCGAACACTAAATGAGATTTACCTTATACCAAACGAAAATATAGTTTCTTCTTCAAATCACTATAAAATATCATTATACAAATAATTATATCGTTTGCAAAATGTGCTTTCTCATTGGTTGAAAACTGTCTAATTGCAAGGATTTACAGAAAACTAAGAAACTATAAGAGTGACTAATTATTGGAAGGCAGTGTTAGAAAGTTCAAATCTTGACGAATCCAAAGGTGTCCTTATATTCTTTTCAAAACAATTCTGTCGAACGATTTTGATCCTTAGAATAGTGACGACAAGTTTGCATCACTTCTTGCTTTTTATCGCGCGGCATTAACTGTTTAGGATTACATTATGTAAATATACGTTTTAGAACAAATTAAAAAAAAAATTAGATTTCCTTTCCAATGGTTTTTGTTTTATTGAGATTGAATGGTTTTTAGTGGGTGCAATATTTAATACAAGTTGTGTTGTCTGAGAGTTGTGTTTGAAAGTTCTAGGGTTAATGTAGTTTACACATTTTCTGAACATTTTATTTTTTCTCAGCCACGTTTTTTTGTTTTCCTTTTGCTGTCACGGAGGGGGGGGGGGCGAATGCCCCATTCGCTCCTCCCTCGATCTGCCCATGAACTGACATTCGAACTCTCTGAAAAAAATTTACTTACTCGTTTTTAAACCTTAAAAAATCTAGTTATTGACGAAAGCCTAAAGTTGTGGAAGGTAAGGCTACAGTTCAAACAGTAAACGTTTGTTCTGTATGACTGTCAAACAGGGATTGTATCCGACTTTATTGTTAACACGGAAAAAACACATATTCAGACCAAGGATTAACTGCCCAGTGGTATAAATGTTTTTGAAGCCATGTGTTGGTGAAGAAAAGATGGGATCATGAGTAAATAAAATTTAGAAGTAAAGCGGACGGTGATATAAGACTACAGGATAAAACTTTTAATCTTTAAACTGAATTTATAATTGTATACCGGTATATTTGACACCTGTATGAATTGAAATTGAATGTATTCTACATAAAAAGAGTTAAATTGCAATTATTTAAATAATTAGTGTTAGTATAACATTGATGTTACGAAAAATGTATAGCTTATATATGTAGAAATGTAGTGTAGCCTATAAATATGTGAAGTGTATAATCTCTAAAATGTATTAGACCAGGGGTTCTCAACATGGGGGGGCATAGAAGAATTCAAGAGAGGCGTGAGTGTATTAAAAAAAATAAATATTCAAATAATGTCTAGGACAAACAGTGCCAGCCCTCCCATTAATGTTGTGAAAATAACAGGTATTACCTAAAATAGATCCTATATTACCTCAAATAAATTTGTATATAGTTCAAAATTAAGTTATGTGTAGTAATATAACATTTTGTGTGCAAAATTATCTGTATTTTCATATAATAATCAGCTTCAGTTTCAAATTCCAATTGTACTACTTGTATAACCATATTATGGTGGTGGTATGGGGGGGGGGGGGCTATGACCTCACATCAGTGTTCAGATGGGAGGGGGACACAGAGCCTGAAAGGTTGAGAACCCCTGTATTAGAGGAAGGTGTGTATTATTACAGAGGGATAACTGGCTATAGCCTTTAGATGAATACATATAAGCATATTATCATAATCAGACCTACATATTAATCAGATTTATACAAAATTTGAGATGGTGTGGGATCTGTTGTGAACATGTTATTTGGTATTAAGTTTAAGCACACATTATTACAAAGGCACATATATTTGAACACATTATTAACTCCTTCATCGTATCGTTACAAGAAATACTAGCCTTAGACATAACTTAGACCTGTTGTCTATATTGTAATCTTGATTTTATTCCAGTTAAAATTATTAAATTTGTATAAAGAGAATTTAACAAAAGCAGGATGGCATGAAGGAAAAGCTAACTAAACTCAAAAACGGAAATAGCTGTTATGAGTTGAGTCACGGATGCGAGTGAGTCATTGTTATTGAATAATGACTTATATTGTTGTTGTTACAAGAAGGTATAAACTGCTGTGCAAGCAATCTCTTATCAAAGAACTCGTTTCAATACAAGCTGCAAATAACCTGATCAATAATACAAGGAAAGTATTTGAATTTGCCTTTATCTTACTTTCTGGTCTCAGCATAAAGCCGTTCTAATTTCATTTCTTATATAATTGTTATTGGTCTTGTTGCAATTGCCGGTTTAAAAAAAATCTTAGAAAAACTAAAATTAACAAAAAACACTGCAATATAAATTATGCACATGGACATCAGTTCACAAAACGATTGAAAGAGGCAAAATAATAAGCTCTTTTTCAGGGTTCCTACAGAATTTTGGTAAATAATTTCATTGGCCCTCCTGACTCTTTTATACACGCTTTATATTAGTCTGATCAGTATGTAATTAAATCTTCCAACATAATTTTCACCAACTTAAAGACGTCTGATTAACTTGAAAATTTGCACACGTGTCAAGGATCGATGAAAAGACAATAATTTACATACCCCACCCTACATTTTACATACATAATTTTAAATCTATTGCCACACATACGATACACAAAAAAAATCGAGTCATTTGATTACAGTAACTTTTGATTCCGCTTTGAGAGTAAAATATAAGAACATAAATTATAGTTTAAAAAAACACGCTTTAATAGCAAACCGATCTAAAAAAGTAAATGTGTGCAGTGTGCGGCTGTGGGACCCCCGTCAGGAATGAAGTTCATCACGCCTTTTCTTCAATTCCTTTACCAGCTTTAACGGCAACATACACACATAATTTTAATCTTTCAATTGATGTTTATTATTAGATTTTTTTTATACAAATATTTACTGTTTCCATACATTTAGCGTTATTATAATATAGGTGTAGAATTAATCGTAAGATCAAAACTAAGGTGGTAAACACAGTTAAAGTTAACCTTTCTCGCGCAACGGAAATTTCGGACTGCTCATACTGTAACGCTACATGCCTCCAAAAAATCAAGTTCTCAATAAGTAAACGCTAATTTTTTTTTCTTATACCAAAAAATGAGGCTTATGAGGAAAAAATAGTTTGTTTAATCAAAGTTGCGAAGTTATTTCGCACGGAGTCTGCAAGTGAACTGACTTGCAAGTTAGTTCGTCTACAGAGTTAGCGTTACTCGAAACAGAGCACGAGTGGTGTAGCGCGCCAACTTAGGTGCTCCTGCCACAACAGTCGGATGGCGGAGTCGACCGTCATTATGTTTTTTTAACCAAGGGCTATGTTACCCAATAACTGCTGTATTCAAGCCGCAAAATTAAAAACTACTTCCACCTGACAATACACTTAATGTTTAAAAGCGAATATATTTGTCCACAGCGTTTTGGGCAAAGTCAAACTTACCGGTTATATTCGTCTACAGCGCGGGAAGGGTTAAATGTCCATTCATTATAAATACATTCAATAAACATAAAATGTTCGTTCATCGGTTTAGGCCTAACCTAAAATTATTGTATGTATGTTTAATTTATTTTAACTTGCCTTAACGGCAACATACGTACAATAATTTTAGGTTATAGTCCAGTCAATATGTACTAAAAATCGGGGGTCGTTAGAAAAAAATCGGAACTTTCTGAAAATTTGGGGTGTTGTTTGTGACCAACCACTAGTGTTAAATCCAAAAGATCGCCCTGATTAACCCATTGCAAATTTTAGGGGGGCCAAAAAACAGCGATTTTTTGGGCCATAACATTTTTTCCTTGCGTCCTACGACTTTGACCACTCTATTCACTTTTGCAAATCATTAAATTTCAGCCCTACAATTTGAACTACTCAAACTTATATTTTAACCGGTGTGAGGGAAGGGTTCATGTAACATTAGACTATGTATAAAAGAACCATAATGTCAAAGAATACAATAATAGCAGGTAGTTAGTTTTAGCCTGCCCAACATTCCATTACAACACGATTTTCAATGCTTTTTCCACTATGCAATAGGCGAGGTTTCCTAGTGATGGTGGTTCGAGGGGGGGGGGGGGGGCGGGGGGGTGGGTTCCGGGGTGGGGGGTGTGAGGGAAGGGTTTATGTAACATTAGACTATGTATAAAAGAACCATAATGTCATTCAATATTATTTAAAAAGCCAGGTACATAGCAAAATCCAGCGTTATCTGGCGTTTTTTGCTATTTTGGTAAATTTTGCACATTTTTGAACCTCTGTATCTCGGTAACTATGCTGTTAAAATATAAGTTTGGGTAGTTCAAATGGTAGGAAATTTATAGATCTGAAAAAGTGAATAGAATGGTCAAAGTCGTAGGACACAAGGAAAAAATGTTATGGCCCAAAAACTGAAAAAAGTCCAAAAAAATCGCTGTTTTTTTGCCCCCCTAAAATTTGCAATGGGTTAATCAGGGCGATCTTTTGGATTTAATACTACTGGTTGGTCCCAAACAACACCTCAAAGTTTCAGAAAGTTCCGATTTTTTTCTACCTCAATGTACATATCGACTGGACTATTAGACCTAAACTAAAATTTTAGCGCTTGACGATAATATCTGAACTACGCCGGACGGAACCGATCATCTCTTAATTTAAATTGATGAACCAAAACACATGTTTCTAGAATATATTTTTTTTTTAAGGCGAAAAACCTGGGTGGGTAAAATAAATAAAAAAAATAATAAATAAAGACACAAAATATATAGACATAAAGTGTGATATGATAGACTTGATGACAGTCGCATACTGTGACTTAAATAAATTTAACAAGTGTTTTAAATGTTTTACCAAGTGTCGTTTTGTGTTTTTATTTATTATGTTTTTATTTATTTATGTGTTAAATACCAAATTAATCTCTGTTTATAGGTGTAATTGTGAGAAGTGTTTCTTTGTGTATTCGTTCTGATGATGCCTGAAAATGAAAAGGTGGAACAACTGTAAACGATATAAAGACTTCTAAAAGGATTGCTAAGGCAAGTATAAATAATTCGACCACACAGCTGAACCGCTGACGTGAGTTGAGCAAATTTCCAAAATTAAGTTTAAAGGTCTATGTTTCAGGGTTTCAACCAACAATTTGGGAAATAGGCGTATTCACGACGGTGCTGAATAGCTGCAACAAAATGGTTCGCACGCCATTCCGCATAATATTGGGAGTATCTTTAATACACAAAGCATTGCGTCCTTCGCACGCCAACACCCGTATTGGGAGTATATTCAACACACAAAACATTGCGTGCTTCGCACGCCAACCCCGCAGTAGAATCCACCACATGGCTTTGAACCGGGTACTTTTATGGTATTTTACGTTTTGATTGATTTTGGGGGAACCAAGCGACCTATAAGGTCGCGCAAAAAAGCAAAATAACTTCCTACATTTATATTTGTAGAAAAAACTCAAAAACAAATTCATTCTCGCAGGAAAAATCTCAAAACATAATTACTTCCGGTCAAAAAACGTGCTTTCGGTTGTTGGATTTTTTTGGCTAACGAATTCGTCCAAGCGACGTAGACAACCAACATGTGTACCAAATTTGGATCAAATCGGATTTAAAATGCGGCCGCTAAAGTGCGAACACATATATACATATATATATATATATATTATATCTATCTATATAAAAGCGAAATGGCACTCATTCATTCATCAGCAGAACTAAAAATCTACTGAACCAAATGAGTTCAAATTTGGCATGCATGTTCAGTTGGACCTTTAGACGCGCACTAAGAACGGATTTTGAAAACATCCCAAAGATACGCCCAATATTCGCGTTTTTCTAGCGATTTTTTGCGTTTTCTCAGCTTTTTCGAGAACTAATTGGCAGAAAATGTTGAACTTTGGTACTTAGGTTCGTTTAAGGCCTAAAAGTAGTCTGTTAAAAAATGTTTGAGATTCTCCCAAAATTACGCCAGAAATAGGCGTTTTTGCATTTTTCCTTGCGTTTTCAATGCGTTTTTGATCATCCTCAAATTACGCCCGAACGGATTGGAATGAAATTTGGTATGTAGCTTCCTCTAGGGCCTTAGGCGCTCTCTAAGAAAGGGTATGAAAAATTTCGAAATTTTAGGAGGGGTTTGGGGGGATCAAAGTTACTAAAATCATAATTTCAGATCTTTTATTATTATGACAATAGTGCTTTTATTATTAAAGATCTATATATATAAAAGCCAAATACCACTCACTAACTGAACACTTCAAAAGATTACAATTACGTTAAAAAGACTGAAAATACTAACCACCACGGGCAACGCCGTACGTGTCAGCTAGTATATATATATATGATTTTTAATGACACCCCAAAAACGTGTTCTGGGGACCATGATCGGTGCTCATTTGCTACTCCCGACCTTGGGTCTTGCCATAAGGGCCACTGCAATAGCTCATTTTTCCTATGGAAATTCGCTAAAAATACCAACTTAATTTAGGAAATTTGCTCAGCGGTTCAGCTGTGTGATGATCGAATTGTCATTATTTCCACATGGTTATTTGGGTTATTTTCAATACGCCAGTCAACTTGATTGGATAGATTGCTTCACTACCAAGCATATATTATAGGTCAAAGTACTGCGTGTTTATTCTATCGGACAGGACAGATGGCCGGCACTTGATTTTGTATAAACAATGCCTTACAAAGCCACAGTGTATCTACACTTTTAAGTCAGGTTTTTAAAATATTTTCGAGGGAAGGGGGGGGCGGTCAGGTAAGGACCGGGGATTTGAATTTAAATCCTTTTAACACGTTCACCGCTAAGGACGCACACGTGAGCTGACACTGAACACTAGGAGAAGCGGCCGACGCACAGTGCATTTCACGCCAACCCCGTGTTGAGAGAATTTTCAATACACGGAGCATTGCGTGTTTTGTTAGAGTATGCCTGTGTGCTATGGACGACCATGTGCGACCTCTATAAAATATAATTCGTCCACGCAGCTGGACCGCTGACGTGAGTTGAGAAAATTTCAAAAATTGAGTTTATATGCCTATGTTTTAGGGTTTCAACCAGCAATTTGGGAAATAGGTCTACTCACGAAGGCGTTGAACCGCTGTCCAGGCCTGCAGAATATGTCCGAACGCCCAAACGAGATTCGGGGGAAATTGGGACTGAGCTGGGGAAATTTTGGCCGGGGAAAAATCCAACAAAAATAAGGGAAATATGATTATTTTGGGGGAAAATAGATAAGAAATGAATGGGAACAAAGGTCAGCTTAATCGGTTTGTATGATACATATACAAACACACACACACAAAGTGTGTTGTCTGCTCTCTTTTGCAAGTTGCAAGTCGGACAGGGTTCCTATTTAATTTTCACCGCACAAAATATCGTACGGTGGAGCAGCGATACGACATTAATATTCACTGCACAAAATATCGTACGGCCGAGCCGCCGATACGATATTTTGTTCCGGTTGGTGAATAGCAGTTTCCTGACTCTTGACGGGCGTTCAAATACATTCGTTGGGAATTAAAAAATAATTATTAAGATACCGGTACGGTATGCAAATTTTGATTAGTTTCATACAAATGATATTATTCAAGCGATTAGAATTAAATCATATTAAACCAAATTATGCGATACTTAATGTATAGTTATTACCGATGTTTTTTGATTTTCTTTTACCGAAATTCGAAATCAGTCATTATCAGTAAAATGCGTACAATAAGATGTGCGTACTCATTTTTTATTACTTCGGCTTGCATTAAAGTGCCGAAGTATTGAAGATGATTTTTTGTGTGTCAGTTTTCCGGTGAGTGCGGTATAAGCACTCACAGACGTCGTAGAAAAACGTTGGTACCAAAATTTTCGTAATTTTATTGCGGAGAGTTGAAAAGCTTTTGAGCTTTCTAGCGTGAGGAGAAGCGCGTCAGGGTCACATTTTTGGGTCAACATTTTGAAAATATTGGGTCAAAATTATGAAAATACAGTGTGGGGCTATCGTTTTATATGTTTTTGTGTACAAAAAAACGATTTTGACAGTTAAAAAGTCGTAGCGCGTCGGAGTCACGTTTTTGGATCAACATTTTGAAAATTCAGTGTGGGGTATCATTTTATATGTTTTTGGTTACGGGAAAACCGATTTTGACAGTTAAAAAGTCGTAGCGCGTCGGGATCACGTTTTTGGATCAACATTTTGAAAATTCAATGTGGTTTGTCGTTTGATATGTTTTTTGGTACGGGAAAACCGATTTTGACAGTTAAAAAGTCGTAGCGCATCGGGATTACGGTTTTTGATCAAAATTTGAAAATACAGTGTGGGGTAACGTTTTATATG
>JAGFPH010004002.1:94178-106415 GCA_018207615.1 Philaenus spumarius | reverse complement strand
AGTAATATTTATAGGCCTAATCAGTAAAGGTATTAAAATTTGTTGTATCAATCTGATTTTTTTATATTATGGTTTTTTGTTTAATATTTAACATTAATTTCTATAATAAAATATGATTTATATGCTTGTAGTTACAATATTCTTTTAATATTCCCGTTAACATTGTTTTATTGTAATTGTATGTAACTAATTTAATCGTGGTGGTGCGAGGAGGAGGGGAAGTAGAGTGGGGGTTATACCCTCCCTCGCCACTGTCTCCTTCTCTCTCGCACAAGTACTCAAAAAAGGTCACCGTCTAATAAATCCATCTATAGTAAGCAAACTATTGCCAGATCTCTGATCGATTTGATAACGCCGTTGAACTGCCTTCGTCTGTTTTACAATTCACAGAACTCCCATCTTTATTCGTGAAGTCAGGCGGCCTGCGCGGCGCCTACTATCCGAGTCTAAGCGTAATAAGTAGGGCTAGATTTCAAAACTAAAGTACGGCTCTGCTACGGATCAAATTTGTATTGCTATGGTTGAAAAAATCCAACGTCATTTATAAAAGTAAAATATGAATCATTTGTATTATTATGTTTCAGTTTAACAATTATACATCATAATATATTTCAGATTATACCTAGATTTATGAGCTAAATATTTTAAGGATGTTAGAAAAGTATGCCTAATAACTTATTTTACGCAGTTTTTAACCTTTGGAACATTTACATTTTCCTGGAGTAGGTATGTTTTATTTTGAATATAAGTATTTTATTTAAAGTATCCAATTAAATGTATTGTTCAACTGGCACCGATTATTTTTTTGTCATTATAGTAGCAAAAAATTAACTTAGTTGTTTGACATTGATTAGGAAGAATTTTGGAATACATTTTTAACTAAAGGTACAGTTTATATTTTCACCCGTATAAAGGGTGAATGAATATAATATTAAACGAGCGATTTCTGTATGTATGTGTGTACCTATCCAGATTTGAAAACGGCTTTAATGATTTTGATCAAATTTCGCATTTAAGGGTTTAAGGAGCATATAATCGATTGCGCTAGATCACATACTATAGAAAAATGGGAAAACCCCTTACGCTTTAATTTAATAAACATAATTTAAAAACATCTGATATAAAACTTAAGTAATTTCAGAAACATATGGTTACAAAAATACTATAACAGAGACTGTAATAAACGGTACCAGATAACTGCCAAATACTTTCTCCCAGTTGAAACTTTATACCTTCCCAAAAGTAGCATAGGAGGTGGTTAGAATTGCAAAAGTAGGACATACCATGGAAAATATTAGATGCATGTAACACACATCCATATTATACTATTATATTATAATTATTATTAAAACTATTCGATCGATTTCTAACAAATTTTCACCAAACATGTCAATTAGGCCTATATAGATGCACAAAAAAACGTTTTGAAATTTTTTGAAAAACAACCCTATTTTTGGCCAAAAACCAACAAAAATCTATTATTATTACCTAAACAAGAATTTTTAAAAAGATGTGGTTTTTTTGCATATTGTAGGATACATTAAGGGCTACAAATTAGCCAAATTATATCAAAATCGTTAGAGCCGTTAATCAGAATATTTGTTAAAATTTTGTATCTATGTATGTTATTGTATATTTAAAGAAAGATAAAAATAGTATCTTTCAATTGCTTTTTATTTCGTATTGATAGATCAAAGTTATTCTAGTGTTAATAAGTTAATCTAGTGATGGATTAGAAGTTATTAATATTATAGTAAAAAAAAATAATAATCGAATATACTGTATTTATATGTTATACGAAGATGTGCAAATGTTTCCTAAGTTAAACGAATGGGTATTTCTTTTTTAAATTTGTATAAATGAATATTTTGATGGTAAAAGGTTGTATTTATAAACAGCCTATAACCTCAAAGCAAATATTGAAAAATATTATCACAAAGGTTAGTTCTATAACTCATATTTAAAAAAATCAACTTCATAAGAAATTATAATGATTGAAGTTGTAAACATAACCCCAAAGTATAATATACAAGTACTGCTTTTGTTTACGTTTTACAGGTGATGGGTGGAATCAGCTGTTATATTATATGTTACTCACGTACGTACGTTTACCCGCTTTCATAGGAGTTGATGTTATAATATAATAATATTAATGTAACAAGACGGGTTCAATGTTTTTATGGTGCTTATTTATTAAACAGAGGGATTAGTCCACGGAATACAATATTAGAATATAAAAATAAATTTAAAACGATATATCAATAGAACATTTTGCAAAATAATATTATCATTGTTACTATATTTAGGACAGATTTCGTAATTTAAATTTGTAAGAAGAGAATCAAATGTTGGCATAAATTCTTGGTGAAATAGTACATTTTTAGATTGGCCTGGCTCATTTCTGAAGCATAGCTTTGACGTTATGGTTATTAATACTACAATAATTATTGTTAATATATTTAGGCCTAATTTCGCAATTTAATTTGTCAGAAAAAAGTTAAACGTTACCGAAATTCATATTGAAATATTTAATTGTAATATAGGTCTGGCTGATTTCCAAAGGATAGCTTTGAGATAATGGTTAATAATGCAATAATTATTGTTAATATATTTAGATCTGATTTCACAATTTAATTTGTAAGAAGAAAATCTAAGTTAGCCTAAACTTGATGGTGAAATAGTAAATTTGTATATTGACATGGCTCATTTCTGAAGCATAGCATTGAGGTTATGGTTAATCCTGCAATAGTTAAATTGAAAATATTTTAGGCCTCATTCACATTTAATTTGTAATAAGAAGAAATATTTGGCCTAAATTTATAGTGAAATAGTAAACTTTAATATGGGCTTGGCACGTTTATGAAACATAGCTTTGAGATTATGGTTAAGGCTGAAATAATTATTGTTAATACATTTAGGCCTGATTCCACAATTTAGTAATTTGTCAGAAAAAAGTAAAACTTGACCGACATTTTTATTGAAATGCAGTAGGTATGTGGATATAATTTGATCATATGTGAGATTTGATCTGACTATAAAACTGAAATCAGGAGATCAAGCAAGGCTGGTGGGCAAAGAGCTACTAAGCTATTAACCATGCTCATTATGGTTCTCTCCCTTAGTCCTGATAGGGTGAAGACTAGTCAGTCAAACTTAGACCACATACACCTCTATATTTTTGAGTCATGACAGGTTCAACAAGAAACATGTATCAGTTTATACATGCAGTACAATAATTATAATAAATTCAACAACGCCTAAGAGCTAGGTACCACGGAAGAAGTACAGCAGCAATACACTGGACATCCAGCCCCGCACTTCCGTCCACACCATCACTGGGGAATCAATCTGCGTAACATGGTTTGTAAATTCTGATTCTTGCTTATACAATTAAACCTTCATGAATTTGATGTGATAACTTTCTACTTCATTGAACGTTTGTGCAAAGAAAATATTACTGATAATTACAATGATTTTAAAATTTTAGATTTGTGATTTTCAACTTATGAACTCACTCTTGAACATGAAAACAAATGCTTAAAAGTTTAGTTACGTCGGCGTCTTATGCAGTGATCGAGTTATTTAAGACCAGAGAAATGTATCTGGTCACTTACAAGATTTATTGTTTTCTTGTTTTTAAAATTGTGTAACTGGGCCTATATTTCACAAAAAAATTCACTTACAAGATTTATTGTTTTCTTGTTTTCAAGATTGTGTAACTGGGCCTATATTTCACAAAAAAATTTAAACGCGTTGGAGGCTTTAGAGTGTGTAAAATTTTATAATCTACACTAAAGAAAGTATTTAAAACTAGCCGTTAATTACTCCCGTTTTGTTTTCGCTCCCAATACAGTACAATGTTAGTAAGATGTAAGATGCTAGTAAGTATATATTCAATTAACATTAGTAGACATTTCTTTATCTATGTTGCAACATGCAATAAATTATTTAAATATTTGATCCTTAAGTATGACCATTGGTATCCTTATATTATCACAACAAATTTCAGGGCAATCTGTCTAGTAAATGCACCAAGTTAATAAGGTTAGCATGACATTTTAAAAGCAAGAGAGTCAAATTTCCACATTATTATCAGAACAGGAGCAGACCGATATGTTTGATTGTGGTATATTTAAGTTTTGTATTACCCTATCATATTATTGGTTAATAAATAATCAATGCTCAAGCGGTCCTGTATTTGATAGGTGATGGAACGTGGGAATTTTTAAGGCCATAGACCCGAACAATACCATGTAGAGTAACCATTAAGTCAGACGACTTCAAATGTAAATAGAGCGACAAGTTTTACAGTTTATAAGGTGCTAGTAAAATATTAAAATTTATATGGTCCGTCACAATCCTTGTTTGTTATAAGGAACAAACAAGGATTGTGGATTGTGACGGACCATGTAAAATAATAAACAAACGTTAATATTATATACGATCCTGGAGGCTAGAAGTCCAAAAATGTTTATGCTAGTAAAAGTTTCTGTATTTGAGGCGTAGCCCCTTTGCAATATAGATTCTAAACATACCGTGATGTCGGCCGCAATACCCAGAATTCACTAAATGTAAATAAATTATCATAGTTTACAATTTATAAACAGAAAATAAAAATGTATGTATTTGGGGCGTAGCCCCTATTACAAAATAGACCCGAACTATACCATGTAGAGTAGCCATAAACTGAGATGACTTCAAATGTAAATAGAGTGACAAGTTTTACACTTTATAAGGTGCTAGTAACAGTTTCTGTATTTGAGGCGCAGCCGCATTACAATATAGATTCTAACATAAATGTCACGTAGCTTCAACTATTCAGGATTTCACTCAAGTTCGCTAAAGACTTTCATCCGGTGTTTCAAGGTTATTTCAGTTTAGTGATAGTAGAGAGTAATAACAAGAATACATGGTAGGTAGCAGCAAATTTGGGTGGTAAACTATATAAAATATTAGCGGTTAGCCGGTCTGAACGGTTTACTTAGTTGCTGACCGGCTTAACTTGGACTGACCGGTATACCGAGTAAAGTTCATGAGGTCTGCCCGGGGTACAGCTCGTATATATATATATATGAATTTTAATGACACCCAAAACGTGTTCTGGGGACCATGATTGGTGCTCATTTGCTACTCCCGACCTTGGGTCCCACTATAAGGGCCACTGCAATAGCTCATTTTTCCTATGGAAATTCGCTAATAATAATATTACAATATAAAACATTGAAAGCACTACTATAACATTTAAATAAACAGGCCAGTAACTTTACTCTACTGGTATCAACAAAGTTTCCACCCAACCTAAATGCGAGATTGCGCATAGTCTACAATGGCCACGTTAAGTATTGCAATGCATAGTGATTTTGAATTATACAATTAGCAATAATTTTCAAAAATATAAACTAAAAATGAAAAATAGATTTTTAACCCTACAATTGTCAATGTTAATTTTTTGATATGCCAAGCCATTTTGGTGCATGTTGCAAGTACATTTTCAAAAATTCGTCAAATAGGCTACAGTAATTATAAACCAATCCAAAAGTGTTCCATAGCTTTTTTGTAGAGAAAGATTCAAAGAATTCATATGTGCCAGTAAAAAATTTATTAATTATATTACAAAGTTATTAGCTCAAGAAACAAAAATTGTTCAAGTAACGAAAGAAAAAAGTTAAACTTAGGCCTACATAAAAATTTGTAAGCATTTTTTGTAATTTTTTTAAAATGTACGAAAGTTTTGTAATTTAGTTCTAAATAGAACTGTATAAAAATATATATCAATTTCAAATTCTTGTTTTGAAAAGACAAGTTTTTATGTTCCTACTAAGTATAAAGTCCTGAACTGAATAATATTATAGGCAGTGTTCTAAGGCCGCAAGTGCGTTTTGCCGGGACCGTGTGTCCGCAACAACTTGATCCCGAGAAACCAGACCGTGTGGCCCCAGCCTAATGAAAATGTCCTAACCTACACCTCCCTACCTAGCTTTTTGCCTACACAATCTCACAAAGGCCTTTCTTTTACCTCATTTTTTCAATTAAAGAGTTGAAACTAAGTTCAATTTATTTTTAATCAGGTTGTCCCTGCTCAATTAATAATGTTCATTGTCAAATAAGGATATAAAGAGAAATTCAATATGTATGGTTCACTCTTAAAGTATTTTTTCTGAATATTTCAGGTTAAACCTATTTTGTTATTAGGCCTACCTAATCTTTTAACCTAAGTGCTAAGTTCCAATTCTAATTTCTTTTCATTTTTAATAACTTTCTAGTGTTGTAACAACTCTGAAAAATGAGTTTGCATACATTTCCCAAGCGTTGACTTACTCCAAGATGGGTTTTTAATTAAAATTCTAAAATACACGGCTATTTATGAATTGGGTACCTACGCCGATTGATAAAACACCCCTGGCTAGGTATTCTACATCCCTAGTGGCAATCATAGTTTGATTTATCGGCAAAATTTGGAACGCTGATGATTCGTTCCTGGAACTCGCTCATGATGAGTTCTAGGTGTTGAATATAAATTATCATTTTTAATATTTTTACGGCTTTCGGCCCATCGTGAAGCTCCGATTACACTAATTTGACGGGTACAAATAACACGAACAACGTTTGTGGTTCGAGAAACCTCTAGTGTTCACTATTTTTAATTATAAAGAGGTAAAGTTTGCATTTTGTTTACCGTGATTTAAATAAAACTGCTTATCCTATTTTGTTAAAATTTTACTTATTCGTTAAGCATTTCCATCAAAGTTTTTAGAAAAAGAATCTTTTTACGATAAACATTTTATCAGTAACAGTCTAGGAAACCGATGCTGAACTTAAACAGATATAGACTAGCTCAAATCTATGGTAATTATACGACGTTTGGAGATGGTTTTCACCTACCAAAAGTACCTACTCAAAACACCAGTAGGTTATCAAATTAGGGCATTGAACAAATTTACATTTAAGAAGTAGGTTATATTGCGACAATAATACATTCAAAAATAAGGTCCGGTAATCGTTATATAGCCTGCACAGCGTTAAACAGTATCGATTTATTTAGGATAAAATGATAATTTTTAGATGTCCAGTATTTATAATTTAAACAGCTACTTATTTCAAACATTATGAACACTCCTTGTTAGAAGTTTATTTAATAATTTTTTTCGCGGCAGGGGTTGGTGAGAGCAAAGATATAAAAACTGATAACAATATTATAACTACAAAGCTTTTAATATTTAATAATTTTATTAAGGTCAAGTCTGGAGAGAACTATACTTTATTATATCTACAGTTCTCTCGACATTGAAATATGAAAAAAAAATTCCCTTTCAATCTAATGATGGTTAAGTCCAGAGAGAACTATGCTCTATTGTGTATACAGTTCTCTCGTACATTTAAATATACAAAATTATCCCTTTGAATTTTCTACTTTAATTTACAATAATTAGGCCTACATCATCAAAATAATATTGATGGCTTACTGATACAAATTTAATAAGACTTTGGTCCTTTGTGTATTAATTAATTAATTTTGAGATCTGCTTCACACAGAATACAAAATGTACAAACTATTTATTTAAATCATTCGACGCAGTGTTTTATCCGTAATCCCCAATTTCCTCGAACACAACATTTTCATTGATCAACATTTAGATCAACTTATCTTTTGACCATTAATTTTTCTTTAATTTATCATGTAACACTTGATTTTTAAATGATTTTATGCCTTATGTTGCTTATAAAATAATTGGATGAATAAACTTTCAAAGTAATGGACATTATTTTAACATCAACTCTTTTAAATGTAGCTAAAATGCCATCTTGTCTCGTGGTAAGATTTAGATTGTATTTGAATTTTTAATCTAGTTATAAAAACATTGATGAAATAACCCTTTTTTAAAAAAATTGTTCCCTCAACCATGGGCACCCATACCTATGAGCAAAGGAGGGCCATGGCCCCCCTCTAGCTCCCGGGGAAAGGAAAATATGTATATTATCAACTATAGTCAGGTATTTTTCTTTTAAGAGATTAGCACTAAAACATGTTTTAAATGTTATGTACCGTTTGATTTTGCATATACTTATTTTATTTTGTACAAGGGTTCAAGCATGAGCTGCTGGTTCATTACTTGGTCCAGCCTCTAGGCATGTTATAGCTTTGTGTATTCATTGACGGTGTAAAGGTACAGACTCAATTCTGTGTGCATTAATATTTCACCTGAACAGCCAAATTGGTTTCCCAAATTTTAAACGTTTTCTGGGGGAAGTTAAAATTCCCCTAGATACCTTTTGCCGAAGGAGAGGAGGATACTCCTTAATGCCCCTACCCCAGTCTAGCCCTCCCAGAAAATATCATATTAATAACCTGCTTTGAAACAAAGCAAGATACTAAG
The DNA here is from genome assembly GCA_018207615.1 of Philaenus spumarius. Taxonomy (NCBI): domain Eukaryota; kingdom Metazoa; phylum Arthropoda; class Insecta; order Hemiptera; family Aphrophoridae; genus Philaenus; species Philaenus spumarius. Next base: position 98,040 of record JAGFPH010004002.1, on the reverse strand, counting down.
CTCTAGGTTATGCCATTCTGTTTCTCTTTTAATAAGCTTTTCAATGGTGTATTATATGACCTACCTTTACATTTGAAATTGTTAATCCCCTTTCCCCATAAGCCCCCAAAAATCATAGTCAGATAAGTCAATAAAAATTCCTATTATGCACAACACAAGATATATTCAAAGTTTTGTTAACTTATTTTCAGTAACAAAAATAATGAAGAGGGTTAAAGGTACTTAATGAACACTCTGTAAAAAAAACATCTGTAATTTTTGAGGAATGAAATGGCAATTCTGTTCGAAAAATTCATCAACTTCACGGCTTTCAATATCAACTAAGGACTGTTCAAAACGAATCAAGTGGTATATAATACTTACTTGGTTTACAATATACGGCGCAAGTTTACTATTCGACTCTAGGCTAACCTATGGCAACAGAAATGCAAAAATAAAAGAGAAAAAAAAACTAAAAGGTTCTAACCTATAGTATTTAGTTACAGTATGTTTACCTGTATTCAACATTTAACAGTAGAATGTAAAACAATGTCGTCTGCAAAAATATTAGGTTAGGGTCGAATAATAAACTTACGCCCAATATTGCTAATAGATAATTGCTGAAAACTAATTGATACCTAAAGGTACTCTTTGCTAGATCAGAAACTGTGTATGTAAGGAATTATATAAAAGACAGTGACAGATAAAAATTTTTAAAGGAAAAGGTTTGACCTATGCAGTGGTGTAAATCAAAATTATGCCAAAACACAATTTACTCCTCAAAACATGAGTGGGAAAACAACAATTTTTCCCTGTTGTCTTGCATCGGACGAACTCAACGTCATTAAACATTTTTTACGTGAATATTATGTGACATAATGTAATAACTATATACCAAATTAATCTTTAGAGTGTCCTGAGTACAATGATATATAATATGACTTATTTAAATCAAGTTGCACAAACTTTGATTTAAAAAATGCTTGTTAAAAAAGTACCAAGGTACTCTTTGCCAGTAGGGTGACGCTTTAAAAGAGTACCCCAGATAGTTTGCTAGTTCAAGGGTAAAAAAAAAGTATGTATTATTAAAAAAGGTATCATTATCCTGTTTTTTATACAATTATCTTTTAATTAGGCCTACATTATACTATGTGCAGTAAATCCCCAGTTACCTGAAATAAAGAGGAGAACCATAACCAAACTTTCATACTGTGTTGTAAGTTGTAGCTCATGTATGACGACGTTTGTCATTGAAACTCGTTTGATTATTAAACATACCGTACCGTACGTGTGTGAGAATTAGTTTATTGTTATTATTCTGAAATAACTCTTTCTCACTCGTCTAAGCTCAAAATGTATTAATAAATAATATAGGTATATGACCGAAAACTAAAAAACCCAGGAAATAAAAAGAAATATTTAAAATGAATCCAAGAAAACCACATCAATTTGAAGACAGTAGTAGCTGATCATAAAATAGTGACTTCAGTGATGACAAATAAAAGAATTAGACTAGGTATTATAAATCTATTTAAATAATAATGCATTTAATATATCGCTTGAATATATTTGTGAGAAAAACATATGTAGCAATGAAGATAATATTTGTGAAATTGATTTGGAGTTCAAGTTAGTTCTTAGGCAATTATCATAAATAAAATTCTATATATCTTTTGAATATATTTATGAGAAGTTAGACTGAGTTAACTTATGAAATTATAATTATTCAATTTATGTTAATATACTTGTAGATGTATCAATATTGTAACAATGATTTAAACGTATTGTAACTGAGAAAGTTAAAATATCTGTACTTTGACCATCAAAACAGATATAGTTGGCTTTTAAGAACTGTCTGCATACCGAATCACGACTCTTGAAAATTGTACAGCCACAGACCAAACTGGTCGGCTCCTGAGATTTTTCTGAAACGCACCAAAGCCGATATAATTCCTTAGTTATATCATCGCTTTCACTATGTGTGTATGTATATACAAAGAGGTTAAGAACTGGTCTATTATGACAACACACTTCTTCTAGGACACACCAAGTAAATCCAAGGTGTGTTGATCGAGATTTTGTATTGAGCGCAAAGGCATTTTCACTAGTGATAGTCCAATATCCTCACCCTCATTTTTGCTGTTTTGATAGATATTTACATAAAACATTGTGCCTTCGCTAATATCAAAGGTAAAATAATTTTTTTTTCTTGTTTTGTATGCAACTGAAAGTTCCAGAAGTATGTTTATAAAAAATTATTTTAATACCACGTTTAATTGTTACTATAACTGAGAAACTAAAAAAAATGGCAGTTGGTGGTGACGTTGCTTACAATCATGATGTATCCATCAAGGAATTGGAGTTACTAAAATTAGAAAGCAAAAAAATAGAACGTTCGTGTTCTCACGAAAAAGCAGGATTGGACCCATCTGCTACAGACACAAAAATGCGGGCTTCATTTTGACTTTTTCCCGTAACATAGTACAAGTAGGCTTAATACTGTAAGTGAACAGCTTCATATTGTCCAGCTTATAAACATAACAGAAAGTTTATCTACAACAACATAACTATCATGTTTTCTAACAAGTCACTTAGGAGTTACCTATGTAAATATATTTTTAAAAAAGAGCAGGGTATTGATGTTATTTCATATCTTTTCTTCTTTTTAAAATTAGCCTACAATAACAACAAATTTTAAATAACTAAATTGCTTAACAAAACCAAACACAGTGTTACTATAGAAATAACTATTTTTTTATTTAAATGGTGAGAAAAAAGCTACACATTAAATGGTGTAGTGGTGAAACATTTTTTCAATGTTAAACATTTACATAAATATGTAGAAACATCATACAAAATTTATTTTCAATTAAATATATTAAAAAAACTTAACCTAAACTAACTCTAAAGTCTCCTTTTCATAACCTATAGGCCTCCCTTTTCTTTGTTACATTTGTCATAAAAATACACAAAAAAAGATTTGTTTTACTAAACCAATCCACATAACAGGTAAATAGACTAAAATATGTAAAATTTACAACATGCCTCCTCGCCATATTACAGTCAAGGTGCTAATCTCATGTTTAAACAAAATTGAATGGAACGAATTGTTAAAAAAACCTTAAAAATAAAACCAACCTTACGGTATGTTAAATATAGGCCCTATTAATTTTCACAAACTTTTTACACAACATGGTAAAACGACAAGATTGTCTTACTCCCCTATTCCATAGCTCTTATCGGAACTAAATAAAAAGTCACTTTAATTATAAACATTAAAAAAAAACAAAAAACATGAATTATCATATATTGGGATACTGTAGGCCTACATTTTAGGCGATGATAACCACCCAGGTTTTTCGCCTTTAAACCCCAAAAAAAAAAAAGTAGGCCTACATGTGTAACAAAATAGCAAAAGACTAAATTTTAACTTTTCGGCAGACACTAACGATAAATATAAATACTAAAGGAAAACATGTAACACCTGACTTACATTCCAACTTAAGCGCTAAAAAATAATGTAATTGTATTACTGCCGTACCATGAAGCTAAACACATACCGCGAATATAATACTACACACAATGCACAAAAATTTTAATATCTTCAATATAAAGTTTATATATTAGCAGTTACTAAACGCGTGAAACAAACGCAGTTACTATGCTTGAAGTCACAGCTATTACTTTCCAATTTGTAAAGCTAGGCCTACACATCACATAATAGCCTACATGTATATATTATATACAAATTACAAAAAAAAATATCTACCTAAACATATAGCTTGTATATTTACCTAATAGACTACTACTTAAATGTGCTCCGAAGTTATCACCAATATACCTCTTAATTTGTGCATTACTAGCTGGGTCCCATATAGCTCCT
>JAGFPH010004002.1:77367-94168 GCA_018207615.1 Philaenus spumarius | reverse complement strand
TATACCTCTTAATTTGTGCATTACTAGCTGGGTCCCATATAGCTCCTAACTAAATTTGACGACATTGTAATTATGTATGTTGCATGTGATGCTACTTCGTTAGTGTGGTTTAAGTGGTCAATGAAAATAGCTGATCGCTAATTAAGATGGATCAAAATTTTGCCTTTGCATCCCCATTTCTTTTACATTTTGTTTACAATAGTCATTATTAAGTCTTTTTGATATCAGTGAAGAGTGTATTTTCCTTAATTTAGTCCAAAACTAACTAATGGCTGAAATTAGTCTGCATTTTATACCTTATCTTATTCTCGTAATTTCTATATTTGTCAGCGATTTTCTGGTTTGAGTTGAGTAGGCTGTAGGCCTAATTTCTAAATAAGTAAACAAAATTCCACTTTCTCTGGTCACCCTTATCTCCAATAATACCATAAATGTTAAACAAATAATTTTCTGGAAAAGTAATTTTGGTACGTTCAGGTCTAAAAAAAACAAATTTGTAATATTAATCTAGGTTATTATCTAGACTTTGATATTAGCGAAGGCACGATGATCTATGTAAATGTCCATTAAAGTAGCAAAAACCAGTATGGCGTCATTAAAACCTCAATGGCTATGCAGCAGTAACCAGCATGTCCTAGTAGAAATGACATAGCTGTCAGGTTAATACACTTTCAAGATCTCATGAATTCAAGGGAATTTTACAAAAATGGGAGAGAATTTACTATACGACCCTACGCCAACAGAAAAGAAATTATTGTTTACTATTACTCTGTCAGCACCAAATCTTCTCATATTGAGATATATTTCGTATTTATGTACGCTATTCTTAACAATAAATTAGCACAATTTATAGTCTGTATGAAGTAACTTGTCCTCTGGATCCCTCGGCTACCTGAGGCTGGCCCGGGTCAAACCCCAGCCCTCGCTTCCGACAGCAGCTGATTCCTTAATGTGTCTCGTTTCTGAATCCTCACTAGGAAATTAACTTTCCTTTCATGATCATAATTTGCAAATTTCCGTCGAATATTTTAAAAATACATGAAAAAATAAGAAGAATGATACCAAACACATCATAATTTGGTAAAAAAACCAAACAATATAGGCGCAGCCTGTTTGTGTGCGGGAACAATCGAGTTGGTTTTGTGTAACGATATTAAATTCAATGTTGTCAAAAATGTATAGGCCTACATAACAATATTATCAAATAATACAGTATTTAAATATAGTTTATTAGTTATATGTTTTTCAAGCACGCGCAAATGTTTTCGTGATTAATGTATTTACTAAACATATTGTTATTATGAAATAAACAGTTTGTGTTATTAATATTTAGCATCGTTATTCTAACCCCCAGAAATTCAAACTTACTCACTTCACTTCACGGAAACATATTAGCCATTCAAGTCACACATCCGATAGTCTGATGTCAAAGTGGTGGTACCATAATGATGTGAAACACAAGCTTTCCTTGTGACATTCGTTGCTTGAAATACATATAACTAATAAACTATATTTAAATAGCGGTACTGTAGGCCTATTATTTAATAATATTGTTATGTATACATTTTTGACAACATTGACTTTAATATAGTTACACAAAACCAACTCGATTGTTACCGCACACAAACAGGCTGCGCCTATATTGTTTGATTTGTTTACCAAATTATGTTGTGTTTGGTATCATTTTTCTTATTTTTTCATCTACTTTTCATTCTAGGCTACTTTTTTTTATTTTTTTTTTAGGGTGAGTTTATTTTTACTGGCCTTTATTCATGTTAATTCATCGTTAGAATACATATCTCAATAAGGAAATATTTGGTGCTGACAAAGTAATAGTAGCCTAAACAATAAAAAAAAATTAAAAATTGGGTGTGCATATGATCACACAATAGAAGTGAAAACTTCTATGCGAATTTTACAGCGTGTAAAATGAATATTGATTAACTACTGGATTTTATTAACATTTTATTTCCTGGTTAATAAATAAACAAAATAATTACAATTGTTTTCAAATTTTTAGTTTGGTTTGTTTTTAAACTATTATTTATTTTCTTATTTTTTAGTCTGGGAACCATGATCAGTGCTCACTTACTACACCCAACAAAATTAATAAGCTCCCGAAGTTTTTGTATATCGTCGTGAATCACCCTGTACATAAAGTTTTTAATGAGACCCGAAAACGTGTTCTGGGGACCATGATCAGTGCTCACTTATTACACCCAACAAAATTAATATTGCATTGTCATCGGTCCTTGATAAGTGTGCAAAGTTTCAAATCAATCCGACGTTTTGAAGAGGGTGAAAATCACGTCGTGTTCTGGGAACATGATCAGTGCTCACTTACTACACCCAAAAAATTAATATTGCATTGTCATCGGTCCTTGTTCTTCATATATACTATACACAAGTATATATATAATAGGGTATACATAATCAACACACCGGTCTAAGCGAAAATGTTACGTACGTGACGCGAAACGGCGATTTACCTCCCTACAAAAAAAAAACCCCCAACGTCGCTATAGCCACTTCAAAAAATAGCCTGAAGTTCTAACTTATAGTCGTTAGTCACAGTATGTTTACCTGTATTCCAACATTTAACAGTAGAATGTAAAACAAGTTTGTATTTTGCAAAAATATCATCCGAGAGTCGTATATTAAATTTAAGCCCAAAAATGTAATTGCCTACAAGCCTACATATATATATATATATTTTTTTTTTTTGAGACGTATACATATTTATATTATTTAGTTTGTGTTAAGGAAAGTTTAAAGTATTTTTTAAGGCGAAAAACCTGAGCAGTTATCATTGCCTGAGGAAAGTTTAAAATAATGTTAATGAGTGTGGGAAAATTTGCACAATGCGCGAGATTTTGTGTGAAGTGCGAGATGTACAGTACAGGTGAAAATAGTAGGCCTATACAAAAAGTAGTGCAAGATCTACCATCAGCCATGGACCACATGAAATCTTAGGAACTATAGCAAACAATATAATGGAATTAGAAATTAATACCAATGTGGAAATTACGATTACGCCACATTTTTATGGGTATAGGATGACATCTCCTCGCAAAATGGGTTGGAGGCGTATTATAAATTTTATCCTCAAAAGCAATCCGTGACAATGTGCATAAGGTTGTTACCACTACTTCAAAAAAGTTTGTTGGCTGGTACAATCTCGATAGGGTGGCAAAGGCATTGAGACCTACTGTAGTTTTTCTGAATTTTATTCTCATCTTAAAATGTTGCAGTTCTTTAAATGATCAGATAAAAATTAACACCCTTTGACATTCTGCTAATAATACGATGGTCAAATATTGCTGCGAGAATATAATGTTAAAAGAAAGATAAAATAAAATAGATTTGATTGGAATCTTAACCCTTTGCGATTGTATAGAGTATGTATAAGTAGTCTTTATCGGTCGAGTGGCCAGTTGTATGTACTGACCGCGGCCATTTGCGCAACAACTTGGATTTAATTCCAAATCAGTTGTTTTCTGCCACTCGGATGGCCAGTGAACTGGCCAAGATAAAAACCGTCGAACGCTCGGAAGGCCAGCAGCACTGACCAAGAAACAATGTTGCATTTAAACAATTTTTGTGTTTTGTTGTGACAAAAGACTAAATAGCAAATGGCACAGCTACCCTATCAACTGCCCAGTGACAAAACGAAAGCCTGTGCTGTTTGTAGCGATAGACGACTTGGGAAAGAATGTTTTGAAAAATATCAGAGTACCGGTACAAAAATTTAAAATGTGTTAATATAAAAAACTGACAAGGAGTTTGCTTAAGATGTGATTTTTGTATAAAAGTACCTAATTAGTTAATTAGGCATAGGCTAGGCGTTATTTTCACTTTTATCTTTAAACATATGATTTTGTATAGTTCAGTATCTTATTTGGGCAAAAGTTTACTATTCGACCCGAGGCTAACCTATGGCAATGCAAGAATAATAAAAAAAAAACCTAAAAGGTTCTAACATATAGTATTTAGTCACAGTATGTTTACCTGTATTCAACATTTAACAGTAGACTGTAAAACAACGTTGTCTGCAAAAATATTAGGCTACTGTCGAATAGCAAACTTACACCATTAATTGTTTGAGTATAATAATAAAATAATTGTTAAAATGGAATGGGTAATGTTTTTTTAAATTTAAATACCATCTGAAAAAATCGCAGTCAGTGGTAAAATAATTCCAACCTGGTGGGAAGAAGCTGCTATGATGGCTGCCGAGCTGACATGGAGAGGGGAGCGGCCAGTGGTACTGGCCACACGAGCGGCAGAGACAACTCATGTTGAAAAAATCCCACGCTGTCCAAAGGGTTAAAACTAAAATGACTAGCCTACACTGGATTCCACGTTCACCGTGCAGTACAGAGCACCCATAAGCCATGTTATCCTTACGACGTCTCAGCGATAGTAGCCAACTAATAAACATCAACTCCCATGCAACGCTCGGTCAGTTGACGCAACCCGCATGACAAAAAACGTGATGTTCTCTGTAATGGTAGTAGCATATCTATTCTCCCGTAAGATCTGTACTGCACGGTGAACGTGGAATCGAGTGTAGACTTATGTGAATAGGCCTACCTAGCCTAGTTAGATTTTCTGGCGCAACTTTACAATTCGACTCTAGGCTAACCTAGAGCTAACAGAAATGCAAAAATAATAATAAAAAAATACCTAAAAGGTTCTAACCTAGCCTATTTAGTCACAGTATGTTACCTGTATTCAACAATTAACAGTAGAATGTAAAACAACATCATTGTCTGCAAAAATATTAGCCTAGAGTCGAATAGTAAAGTTATGCCGATTTTCTTTATTCAAATGTTTAATTGCTTTTAGTTATTTTACTTTATACTTCAAAAATGATATAGGCTAAGCTAATAATCGTATAATTCCATTTCCTAGCTTTCTTTCTTTTAACTGTGGTTCTACTACGTAAGCCTGCCTAAGCCTATTATAAAACAATGTTCACAGTCACTCTTATGGCAACAAAAGTGAAGTTGAGGTAATAATATATCACACCTATACAAAATCTGGAGAACGTCTATACATAAGCTAATTATTAATCCGAACTATTTTAATAATGAGGACCTGCAAATATTGTCTATATTTGGCCTTATGAGGTAGATAGGCTAATGCAATACGTACAATGGGCCTACTATCGGCGAAATTAAAATGGATTAACAATATTATGTATATTTCAGATACATTTTACAAAAGTGTCATTCAGTTATCTAGTTTCTAAAGCATTTATTGTTAACGAGATAAAAAGATAAGCTAATGCTATCTTACCTTTAACTCCAGAACAATCTTTTGTACGCACCATGCTGTTTTAGCTTCACTTCCTTAATGGCCGGTAGAAAACGTGATAGTGATAACTGCGCAGTTAGTACTTAAAGTGCGGGAAATGCTCCAACGATCAAACCAGTGCTGCCAGTTCAAAAAATATTTTTCCCGGCCAGCGTTTCAAAATTATTTTCACACTCGTCTGAACTATCATTATAATGTTCATGTATTAAACGTGAAGTCGACATGTAGACAATGATTGCAAATATGAAATTATAGTAAATTTACGCCCTTATGGCGACATAAAGAATGAATTACCGGTAATACAATTATAAATTACACTCGACTGTTAACTTGGTCAGGAATATTTTTAAAATTACACTCCGCTAAGATCATTATACAACAATCTACTTAATTTTATATTATACTGTTCAGATCATATAAATAACTTAAACGTTCAAAGTAAAATAAATATTCCAAGCATTATTTACACCTACGTTTAAAAATGTATTTACATTCATATCATAATTTTAATTTAGTGATTCTTCAAAACTATACAATTTATTATTGTTTGGAAAACATTGAAGCTCTTAAAATTATATCAAGATTATTTCCCTTTGATCAATATGATTTTAAACCAAAGTAATATTTCAGCTAATGTTTTATTTCACAAGCTGTTCATAATTTTGGATTTATTCATGTTTATCATACTAAAGACCCTATCAACACAGTCATACACTGCTTATTATTTAAAGCAGCAAAACTATTATAAATTGGAAATGGTTCATTATCATAACTTAGTTTCATGGCTTTCACCTCTGTCCAAGCCCCAAAAATAACAAACTATCATGCTTACCTGTATTAATAACTAATAAGGTTATTTCGTAAATGGAAACTCCCCGTCAAGTACAATAGTAATAGTATGAAAATTAAAATATATTTATATAGAAACTGAAGATAATAAGAAACTGGAGATTGTATATCACCTATTTTTCTTTCTGTCTGTGAACTAAAAATAGTGTACGCTTTGTAACAAACTGCTAGAAAATGGACTTTTTCAGTAAATTTTGTCTAGACACGCTGCGTAGAAATTTTGACAGTTGATTCTAAATATTTTATTTTTGTTTCTGTTAGGAGACAGTTTTTCACATCTGATCTAAAAGTAAGAACTCGATTATTAGTACCTAATACGTGTTAAAATCCAATATTTTTAAAAGTTTTATAAATCTGCAATAATTTGTCAGTTTAATTATGTCCTTCTGTTTTAAAATGCATTTAATTTCCCCACTGCAAGAAACATTCGGCACGTCTGGCTACAACGCAATCACAGTCAGTTTACAGCGAGCACTAATTGATCAAGACCAGAGATAATAATACCAAGAGATATGTAGCAGCCTCTCTCTTGGTATTATTATCTCTGGTCTTGATATTTATAGGCTGCTATTATTATTATAATAATAGCAGCCTATAAACTATGATTATAGACCTTCTAAATGCATATTTTGCGAGAGCTTTTGAACGATGATTACATAGTATAAAACCTAGATAGGCTATGGGAGACGATAGTTTAAACCAACTTTTTAGCGAGAACCTCCACCAAGATAGCGGCGCCGAGCATGAGTCATCCTACTGCCGAGCGCTTTTGACGATTTTCCGTCCCAAATCGTATATATTTAATTTGTGTTTTTGGAAAGTTATTTTGTAAAGCTGCAGTGAAAAATTTTTATTTCTTAAATGTACTAAAAATATATAGTTTTAAATATATTTCTGAAAGCCGGTCAGCTAATTTCTGTATTTTTGTTTGTTTTCCTTTTTGTTTTTACAAATATATATTTGTGTGTGTGTGTATTTGTGTTTTTCTTTTTTAAATTGTTTTATTTACTCACTACCTCAAACACGTTTTTAAAACATCGAGGTAGGTAGTTTAAATTGTTTCCTTATATTATGATTGTTTTGTAAATAGAGCTATTTTTTCTTTTGTTATTTAATTTTTAGTTTATAAGATGAAAATAATAATTATGATTTTGTTTGTGCAAAATGTAATATACTATACGGTACATAATATAAGGATCAATAAAATATTCATTCATTTTCAGGTTTCCAACAATTTAACTAAAGTTATAACATTTTTAGGGCAGTAAATGTAAAATGTAAGTTGCTGTTTTTTTTTTACATTTATGTCATTTTTCTAACAATGTTATTTTTCCCATTAAATGTTTTTGAATTTGCAATGAGCCTTTTTTATTATTCGTAGTTGACCCAAGTTTTCTGAGGCTTATAAAGGTTTTAGACTATGTGTAACAACTGTTGTCAATGTGTCAATTAATATAAAAAGCACTATACAAAATGAAGTATACAGAATGAAAATTACGTCTTATATGTTTTGAAAGTATTCAAATTATGAACAGGTAATAGGTAGACTAGTCTGAGCAGAAGTAGTGTTGTAATTAAGTAATAGTACAGATCATGAATAATAAAATAGATCATGCATCCATACGGGGGCTGTGTGCCGAAAAAAGGTTGTCGTGAAAATAGTGCATGATCGCGCCGCGAGGTAGCGCTAGGGAGAAATCATTGGTAGCATTGGTGTTTCAAACAGCTTCCGTCGTTTCCCCAATAGTCCAGTATATAGAGGATAAAAAAGGGGTTCAGCTTACATTAATTGCGGTAAAAGATTTTTTTTCTAGGATCGTTTGATATGGTGTGGGTATGCCAAATCTAATTTTGCGACCTCGAAAGTGGGGGGGACAACTTTTGGGGGGCAAAAAACCTCGAAATTTTCGGACTTTTTCCAGTTTTTCGCTAATAACTAAAAAACGGTCCATATTATGTAAAAAATAGATCTGTATTAAATTAAAGGACAAAATTTCGCGTTCATTAAAAAAACAAAGTTCAAAATTGGTCCAGTAGTTCGATTTTTATGGGAATCCAAAAAACAGCAAATTTTTCCAACTTTGCCAATAACTGTGTTTTACCCATTTTCAATGTGCTGTAACTTTCCAACATCAAATTTTATCGCTACCGCCCTCCCTAAAATTTGTAGAGCATCAATCCCTGAGTTAAAAAAACACCAATTTTTCTAAATTGAGCTGATTTTGAAATTTTGTCATCTCATAAAACAAAATTGGGGAAAACCTTAAATTCACACAATCGGGGTTTCGCTCTTTTTCGATGTCTATGAGTCCGGAAATCAATTCTGAGGTTTAGGTATGTCATCTGAATGCATCTAGAAATTATTTTTAAAGAATTTTGTGAAAATTTTAAAATGTAAATAATTATTCATGACTTTTACCTGTAGTGCTGGTTTCTTTCTTGTTCACTAAATATACCAGGTGTCTTAAAAGCCCCCCCCCCCTTTTAACTTTTGTGTTTGTTAAAACAAACAAATATCCCTTGGGGAACGATACTAACTTAGCCCAAAGTATCTTTTGAAGCAATCGGAAATTTTGAGTGTCCCCTAAAAATGGGGGATTTTGGGGGCAACTCAAAATTTTTAAATGGGAAGTATGGTCATGTGATACCTCATTTTAAAGGTCTATTTAAGACTAGGAAAATGACATTAATAAAATAAAAATTGGACCACCCAAAACAAAATGGCGACCCTAAACGTGTTGAAATAAATCGACATAAAGTTGCTAATATCTCAAAAAGGAAGAGTGGCCCTGCCGTGCTTAATTTACTCTTGTCTTCAACCTGCCTTTCTGAAAAGAGTACACTTCGTAAAAAATTTTTATGACAAAATAAGCCAAATTTCAAATCCTTATTTACAACTTTGTAGCTTACAAAACTTCTCTATCCGAAAAATATAAAAAATCTCACAGATGAACTTTTTCATGTCACGATTTAAAAACCACATATAAGTTTTAACTTGTAAGGTAAATTAGTAATAAAATTATTTTAAAACTTTAAATTGCACCATTACTGTAAAACACTAATGTTTTGTCTGCATTCGAAATTTTAACTTTATCTCTGTTGGTCAAACGACAGTGTATTTGAAAAGCGCGCATTAAAATTTTGTCCGTGTAAATGCTGCTTTTTACGCTCTTGGCCCCCACCAAAATGGCGGAGTTGGCTTTAGCTGCTGTATTGCTTGTTAGTGCCCATGGCCTATCTAGGTTTTATACTTTGTAATGATTGCTTTTGAAGCATAAGTTCAAGTAGTGTCAAGACAGGATGCGCTGTTCTTGAAATTTTTAAAATGGTGAACTTTGTTGCTGACTAGAATGAGCTACAGTCAACTTGCCGTCACTAGCACTAGACAGTAAATTAGCACTTTGACTTTGTTTAATATACGACATTTTTGTAGTTTGAATGAAATCTGTAGGTGTATTTTATAAAATACAATTATCAAGCTATTAATATTATTAAGTAACAAATATATACAAAGTTATTGTATGCGTATATTACCCAATCATTTAAATATAAAGTACAAAGTCTTAAAAATAAAAATCTCAACTTTAATATGTACTAAAATGTTTAGACTTCTTATTTAGAGGTTGGTACATTATTACAAGCCAAGTAGACTAATGCAGGTTGCTTAGGGATTTAACAATGAATGTTCAATGTTATCATCTTTATGAACACACAGTATTTCCAATCAAAAATTGTTTTAATTAAGACCCATAATCAAAGCTACTACCCCACATAACATAGCATAATGACTTGATCCAAAATATTACTTTAAGTTTATTATAAATTAGGAAGTTTCAGTGATTTGAAAATCTCGCAGGGATTTACCCTAGTTACTAAACTATTTTTTTGCATTCATGATCATTCACAACAATAATTAATATGTGTATTAATACTATTTATTAAAATATTTAAACTTAGCAAGTTTCATTCTCGTCTTGAATGAGGGTGGGGGCATTGGGATGAAGGAGTGCCACTAGGCCTGCACCAAAAGTTTACCTTTATTAAAAAAATTAAATAGCCGGCAAACCCTCGATTTTTGTAAGTGTTGATAATAGAGCGCCTTCATTCCGTGGGAAAGGAATTTTTATGATAGGTGAGAGGCGAGGAGTGTTTACACCCAAAATTATGCTTTAAAAAACAATAACGCGTAGGTCTTAATAACCGGAGTAAATGTTGAATTGATTTTTTGTACATTGAGTAAAATTATTAAAGCTTTGTTTTATAGAAATTAAGAAAGCTAAATCCATGTTTCCAAGTTATAACAAAAATCCTAGTTTAGTAAGCAAGAGTTGAATTAGTTCAGCTAATTAAAAACAAACATTCTTCAATAATTATACCAATTCGTGCTCATAACAATGATAAGAACATGAATTGTAGGAAATTGTCTTGTCTTTATTTTAATATAGGATCACTTTTACCTAAAACGCATAAGCTAATTTGCAATTTACAAGCCAAAACTAAAAAAACTCGTCATTTTTAGTGGTTTTATGTTGATTTCTCATATTTGCTGGAACACTTTTCTTAATTTCAATTTCGTGTTCAGCACCCCAAAAAACATAAATCAAGCCACTAAAAACAATTAGGCTACACCAAAAATTTCCACTTCTAGCCCTTTGTGATGGACTAAGTAGGCTACTTCCGTTTCTGAGAGCATACTCGTCGAAGTTCAGAAGATAAAATTTAAATTATATCAAAAGTTATTGATCTTATTTTTTATTGAATTATTATGGTGGCCAAATCGATTATTTGTTTTAGTGGAATCATGATTTGTTATATTGTGTTGTTTTAGACTACAACAGAACTTCTGTGTTTTTTTTTTTTTTTTTCTTTACTTGGTAACATTTTTTCCAAACCCAACTCTTTAAGAGCCACCTATAACTGAAAAATGTGTTAAATAAGCTATTTAAGCAGCTGTAGGTTAAACACAATAAGGTGTACAGCAAATGATATATTACAGACTTAATTTTTTTATATCTGTAATCTTTGTACATTAAAAAGTCAAATTAATAGGCCTAAACAACAAAATTTTTATAGAAAAGAAGCGAAAATTATGTTTTTAAATTATTAAAAAATGCCAGTTAGTAATATTTTAATTGTATTTGGTAAGCTAATTAAAAACAAACATTCCTTTAATTGTCAAAACATTAAAAGTTTTTTCTCGATTTCTTTATTCTTTGAACATTCATTTATTAAAACTAGTATACCATTGGTTGTAAAGTAACGAAATTCAACTTGTTGTTCACATAATTAATAATTGGGATTTGTTATAAGTATGGAAATTCTTAATTCGTTTCTTGACGATAACAGAAAAAGAGTAGGAAAAGGCAAAGAGGAAGCTTGATGGAATTAATGATAAATATTTAGTAAACATGTGAAATTTCTTAGAAGTAAACAATTCAATTATTAGACGGTAGAATAATTTAACAAACAAATAAATATAAGTGATAATTCAATTTGAAATAAATGGAAACAACGCTAAGTATTTGTTTGGATAAAATTTTAAAATATTTTCCTTTGCAGGGAAGGCCAAATGATATTAGCTCATACAGCCGTGAATCTGATCAAAATGATTAAATTAAATTAATTGTTTGATACGTTTTCTGTGGAAAATCATGTATGTAAAAAAATATAAACCCATGGCCTACAAAAATATATTTTTAAATTCATTGCCATAGCAACCAACTGCATAAAATAACAGATAAAACAGCTGATTCGGATAACCCACCTACCAACACAATTTTAGGTTATTCCTAATTTATTTTATTTTACTTGTCTTAACTGCAATATATATACATAAATGCCATAGCAAGCAACTGCATAAAATAACAGATAAAACAGCTGATTCGGATAACCAACTTAGCAATACAATTTTAGGTTAGGCCTAGTTTATTTTAATTGTCTTAAAGGCAATATATACACATAAGTTTTGTTTTCTGCACATCTATAGGACAGTACCTTTCGAATGACATAAGCTTCATTTTACTCTCCTTTTATAATAAATAGTGCCGGTACCAATAAAAGGTACTACGTATTAATTTCCATGTTCACGTATTAATATAATGATTATTATTTAATTACAACAAAATTATAATAGAAATAAAGGAAATTAAAATTTTGTTTCGTGTTCACAAAAAAATTCCAATTATTAATCGCATATATTATTTCTCAAGACTATTTTTTTGTCGGTACGCCATAACTTCCTTAATACATCATCAAATTACATGAATGAGGCATCATTTTAAAGCTTTCCTTAACCACTACACGGGAAAAATAGACAAACAGCTTAAAATTCATGTTTCAATAACAAAAATTGATTTAAAAAACTTTTATATTATACTCTGTATGTTCCTAATGAAAGGCTCCATCTACTAACCATCTGTTTAACTAGCATGACAGCTGTTAGTTAGATTGTTTACACTGTAAGATTGTATAGGGAAACTGTTATTTATAAACCAATGTAAATAAAAACTTAATTAACTGAATTAAATCAACGTGTTAAATCAGGTAAATGTAGGCCTACTCCGAACTTGCGAAATATTCGCACGGGTCAGCTAGTAATGTACTAATTGGATTTGGTAGGTAAGCTAAGAGTGCACATAAATTAAGAATATTTGTAATCGGATAGATATAGTCGGTCAATCAGAAAGGATAGTCTTAACAACTTTAATCACAAAGAAAATATTACTATCAATTATCTTTATTTTAATTTATGTTTGTGAAATTAAATAGGAAAGGAATACTTTTCTTACTGAACTTATGTTTAAGTACCTAATTTTAAATTTAATGTGTTGGAAATATTATTGTTATAACGGTTTTTCATTACAATATTGTCTTTGAATTTGTAATAAGTAAAAATACAAATGTTACATTAAAACATAATTAGGACTCGTTAAAGTTAGTCCTACCAAAATACATAAATGCATGTTGCATTCAGTTTCTCCTTAGAAACACATTTAGAATTCAAATAGGCATGATAAAATGTTGTTTGGCGTTTGGAAGGAGAGATGTTATCCTTTAAGAAATAAACACACTGGTCTCACACTCCCCTCTTGTTACAGGGTGTAATGAGACTGTAGTGTAGACTTCAAGGTCAGTTCGATCTCGATTTACCATCTCTCTTTGTTTGACAGCAATACTCAATTAGATTTAGAACGCTAGTGGGCAGCACATTACTAGTGAAATAGGAGCAATAAAATGAAGAAGTACGATTGTTTTTACCCAGAATGCCCTGGCATAGGTTCTCTCCGTATAGTCCATAAGCTGGCATATCTATAATGTAAGCTGTAAAACAATACTTTAACCCAAACTGTTTAAGATGCACTATAACATATTATATACGAGTGTCCAACATATGAAAGCTGAGAAATGGACTCCTTCCCTACTAACAAATATATCACTATCCTAGAAATTATCGAAATATTGAAAGTGTTAAACAAAACCATTAAACAAATATATATATATAAATCAATACAGAAAGGGAAATAAATAACACATATAAACCAGACAACTAAACGTACAAATAAAAAATAAAGTGACTTTATTATCACTTAAAATACAATAATATAATTTGTTATAAAACTCTGGTTCAAAAGTCTTGATTAAACGGCTCCAATTGGAGCAATAAAAGCCAGATGGATATCTGGCAAGAAGATTTTTACCTTCACATCCTCTAAATCGCACCATAGAATGTCCTATCATTCAGTAAATAACAAAAACTCGTACAAAAACTAACACTAACTCGTACATAACACTAACTCGTACATAACATGTACTCTAACATAAATAGGAACATGTTTACCAACTAACCACTAACTGTTGCAGATAATTGAGTAGCATGGGATCAAAGACGGACAAGCAAGGAAAAGGTTTCGCCATCCCAAAACATGGAAACGAAATGTTGAAAAAATTCAACATAATTAGGAGATAGTTTTTATTATGTTACTAAAATTATCCCGTTGTAGGTTTTAATTCAAATGTCACTAATTATTCTTAGAATATTGAAAATCAAAAAAAGGTAGAATATGAGGTAGAAAAAAATATTTCAACTACCTGTTAACGGGGCCTTTTTTTAAAATATTTGTGTTTGAAAATGTATATGACAATGTAGCTGTTTACTATGTAATTGTATTACCAACATTATATCCTATTAAAAAAAGTTGGTTGGAAAAGTGAACAAATTTCAAACAATTGGTTGCAAAAGCGGACAATAAGCAATTTCTGTTTCAAAAGCGGACAACTGAATTTTGAAACTTAATTTTCAACAATTTCTGGTAAAATATTGATGTGGAAAACTTTTTATTTTATGTTCTTGAACCATAAACATTATACGAAAAAAAATCACGTAGAATTCAAATGATAAATATTTGAAACCGAAATGTGACTCGACTATAAATTGAACAAAATGACAGTTGTCCGTCTTCGATACCATGTCACTCAATTATATAAATTTAATTTTAGAAAAAAGAGTACACTAAAAAAAATGAAGGCGAATAATTTCGGGCAATGTCATAACAGAACTAGAAGTAATGGAGAAGCAGATTACAAGCACTTTGTGGAGATGACTGCTCTTTGATATTCTGGTGGTGCTATGCCATAATTTTCAAGACTGAAGAGGGTTGCTACATTTTTGTGGAAGTACCTAGAAAGAAGGATAAACACTTTACATATTAATTAATATTCTACTACATTAAAGTTAATAAAGCAGCCTAAACACTATAACTTTATTCTATAACTTTGTCCATAGTGTTTGTCAAATAACAAACATTGACTATTAAAACAAAAAATACAAAGCACTTGTTTTCCATAAACATTTTATAATTACTATCTCGGTATCTGATTGACTGTAATCAATGACTTGTTTGTATTAAAATAATATTAATAGTAGATAGTATAAAGATAGAGGTGAAAGTCTTATGCAAATACGATTGAACCGTAGCACTCCTTCTTTTGTCTAACCATAACCATAATTTCAAAATAGAATTAGAGAATAACTATAGTATAAATTTTCTTATCTTACCGTATAAGAATGTACAGGCAACCCACAACAACAGACCGGACAATTACACCGTCCATCTGAGCAGAAATTAGCGGCATACAACAGTTTTATACACCGTCTCCTAACCATCCCCAAGACAGTTGAAGACTATGACCAGGAATTACGCGCAATAAAATATGTTGCCGTAGCTAATCGATATAAAATCACCACGACCGACAAATTAGTTTTGAAACATCAAAACAAACATTGATACATTGTGAAATGTAATGGCAAACGACCAAGTGATCATAGCATATACAAAATCGCATGCAGCGCCTATTCCAATTTTACATAGACACGAGATTACATTACTGCATTACAATTACAGACTATATTACTGTTCCTTTCCACACAAGATTCAAGGAGCGCTTACCATACAAAATACTGATTGCCATAAACTCTGGATAAACAGTTGTAGACAGCTTTTGCTAATTACCTGTACTAAATGTTACTATGTCAAAATTTGGCACGGGATTCACCGTTTATTTGCTATCGAGCAAAAACCGACCAAAAATCTGTACTTTTCACATTTTGAGAAAAATTTTCTAAATTCAAAGTGCTCTATCTCGAAAAGTGTTATGCCTATAAATTTTATGTTGTTCTCAAATTGTAAATAATTTAATCTAGATTAATAAAGGTATTTACATTTATTTTTGTCAAATCAATACTTTAGAAGATATTTTGAAAAACTGGGTCCACTTGGATTTTACATCCCTGTACCGACCCACACAACATAATAGAAAAATAGGAACTACCCGAATTAATGTAACCATTCGGGGTTTTTTGTAACAATTTGACTGGACTATTATAGTAGGTTGTACTTTTATAAAACCAGGAGAAAACAATTTTTCACTTTAAATTAACTTGTTTTTCAAGTTTGGTCGTATCAAAACATCTTACCTCAAAAAGTCTTGCACATGAACAAGGATAACTTGGATACTTTCTTCGTCTAACTTCGTGTACGCGAGAACGCCGCCCAATTTAACTGAAACAAAACAATGTTTTAGGTCAATGATTTAAAAAAAAAAACATTTTTTAAATGTCATGGGAAAGGTGATGTATGCTAAAAGTTCAACTCGCCAGGGTTCCGCTGCAGTACGTATTTATTGAACTTAGACCGTCTACCTGCATTAAATTCAAATATTTTTTTTTTACTTTTGGGTTGAAAAGTTAAAGAAGAGGCAAATTTGTAATTATTTGAAAAGAACTACTTAAATATATATATAGCATATGTCGAGGAAGGTTTAATAAAAAATGTTTCTTCAATTTGTTTTCAGTTGTTTGTTTAATTCAATCTCAAAAGTTTGTTAACCCTAGAACTGTCAATGTAAATTTTTTGCGTTGCCAAGCCATTTCGATGTGTGTTGCAAACACTTATTAAAAGATTCACCAAATGTAGTAATTATACCTTTGTAGAGAAAGATTCAAAGAATTTACATATGCTAGTAAAAAATTTATTGATGTAAAATTTACAAAGTTATTAGCTCAAGAAACAAAAAATGTTCGGTAACGAAAAGAAAAAGTTTGACTTTAGGCCTACAAAAAAGGTAGTAAACATTT
>JAGFPH010004002.1:50163-77357 GCA_018207615.1 Philaenus spumarius | reverse complement strand
TTATATTATTTTCAAAACATTTCTGTCGAACGATATTGAGCCTTAGAGAAGTGACAAAGTTGAGTAATTTCTTTGTTTTCACGCGCGGCAATAGCTTTTTAGAAAACTACAATTTAAAAACGATGTTTACATATGTAAATATACGTTTTAGAACAAATTTGTAAATGCAAAAATTAAAGTTTAAATCATTTCCTTTCCAACAGTTTTTGTTTTATTGCGATTAGATGATTTTTAGTGGGTGAAATATTCAATACAAGTTGAGTTGTCACAGACTGCTCAATTCACTACTGCAGCGAGCTGAGACCACTCAACTTAAGTGGTCTGAGAGTACGAGGGTTAAATCAATACTGCGCTGATAAAAGGTTACCGGTACAGTAAAAAGCCTAAAACATGCAAAAAAACTTACACCAAATTCCTGCCATGTGATTATAAAAAAACATTACAAATCTAATTACTAATTAATTTACCTTGTTTGTGAGGTGATAATGCCGAACAATCCTTAATGTTTATGAAAAGTAGTCTATTACTACTTCATATGACGCGTTTCGACTATCATTCAGTCATTTTCAAATATACATAAAACACACAATAAAACACTTAAACAACACAAAACGAGTTCACATTTAAAATATACGGGCGAAGCGCGTTGCCGGTAACCGTTCACGAAGCATAATAAAATGGATTACAAATCTGTTACTCCCTTAATATTTGCACGGTAGTACGTTAAGCCCATGAGTATGTCAAGTTAATAGGCTTAAGTTAACAATTAGTAATAATGACCAATTAGCCTAGTAATATGATTGAGGTAATTTTGGGACCATGCAGTTTTAATAATCCCTTATTACTTTTCAAAACTATTCATTGGCCATTCATGCAGGGAAGATTATAAAACTGTTCAAAACATTTTTAAATTCAATTTGATCTAACGAGAAAAGAAGGTGTTCTAAGATTAAAAAAACATACAAAACTACCAGTTCAAGGCGGGACAAAACTATCCAACAGGCTCTCTTAAGATAAAATCAAAATTTTAAGAAGCATTTTATTTTAGAAAGGTTGCTCCTACACGGTGGGCGAATTCCAGAATAGGATGTAAGATTAGGCCTGCAGAAAAGTGTGTACTAGCGTTACGATTTTTATTTGAAAACGTCTTTAAAATCCATGCCAGGTGTGAGGAATTCAAATGAGCGACTCTTTCCGTAGAAGTAACATCAAACTTTGAATTTTCTTCGTCACTAATGTGTGATAGTCACCAGACCTTAGTTAAACTTTCAACCCGCAACCAAGTAGAATTGAGGTGGATCCCGCAAACTGGTGTACGGAAACTAAATCCGCAGCAAGACACTGTTTACAAAAATGGATGAAATCAGATATCAAAGATCGTCGGGGAAACAATACGGGTCATCGATTGAACTAGATCGGAAATTCCCTAGGTTCGTCGCTGCACAATACAAACAAAACCAAAGGAAAATCTTAAGCTTCGTAACCGGACATGGAGCTTTCAAAAACATCTGATTAACATTTGATTTGGGATTATTTGAAATTCATAATACGTAACCAATCCTTGGACATGTGAAGCGTTAGGACAAAGGAGACTATTGATCTTGGGCCAAAATGAATTTCCAATAGAAATCAGTAATCTAGCTGAGCAAATTCTAGACCTATCCAAGGATGATGCACAAACAAGTGTTTAAGGCTGAGATGTCTAGGGAGTCAAATCCTCTTCTGAAACTAATAAAAATAATAAAATTTAAAACTGTAATAACTCAGCTAAAAATAAACATATTGGTTTGGACATCAGGGATGAAAGTTGGCGACAGTAACAATTTCATATTCATTGCGACCGGATGTTGCAAAATACACAAGCGTAAATTGAACCTACGACATGTGTCCATGAAAGAGATCATATTTAGGACCCGTACTCAAAACCAATGAGTCTGAATCCAGCAAGGATTTAATTTTAATATACTATTCACGGTTGAGTACGACGACACTGCCTACATATTTATTTTTTAATTAATTTTATATACCGTTCAACATACAGTAGAGTCGCTGCTATCCGAGCCCACACTAAGCGAGTTTCGGGCTAACCGAGGTAGTAAAAAAATAGTTCGGCTGTACCTCATAAGATGCATATTAAAAGTCTCTAGAAATTCACATTATTTTCCATTGTTTAGGCAGTTAATACTTCTTCGTTCGAGACATTTATATATTTTCAAAGTTTTAAAATTATTTTATCTTAGAAGTGAGCAGAATTTATCTGATGAGAATGTATACCGACAAAGACTGCGGTCTAAATATAATAGAGATTTGCCTCGTCCGTTAAGACAAAATTTATAATGCAACTAAAAACCTAGTTATTTTCTCTGGATGATGTGGAGTGTTTTTTTTAAAGTGCTTGTTTGATGTTGGTAAATCTGTGTCATTCGTTGAGTCTTGCTGCTGGTGTTAGTTTTTTTTTAGTTATTAGGATAATGTTATATCAATATAGGCTGCACTGTCAAAAATTCGTGAAATTTTTTGAATTTTATTTTATATTTCTTTTTTTAATTCATAATGCATTTCATAAATTCCACCTTTTAATCTTATGTAATAGAACTTTATTTTTTAACCCTAGTACCGGCAGACGGTACATAATGTACCGTCACTCCAACACATTTGTAACGTGTGATTGTATTGAATATTTGACCCACTAAAAATCTTTCAATCTCAAAAAGACAAACACCATTAGAAAGGAAATGTTTCAAACTTTAATTTTTGTATTTACAATCTCTTTCTAAAACGTATATTTACATATGTAATCGTCGTTTTAAAATTGTAGATTTCTGTAAACCTGATTCCACGCGTGGATTCGAATACAATTGTACTGTTATTTCCCACTTATTCAACGTCCCAGACCATCTACAGTAATATTTTGATCAAAATTATAAAGCTACCATGGGATTCGTCCAGATTTGATCTAGCTAAAGATGCCATGCAATCAGATGTCAGTACCATACAATTTGAATGACTAAGCTTTCTGTAAACCCTTGCGATTGGACAGTTTTGAAACCAATGAAACAGCACATTTGTCAATTGAGATAACACCCACAATCCCATATGTTTTTACAGATTTCTTTATACAATTCTGTAGAGAAAACTTGCAAATTTCATTTGATGTGAACTAAACTGGATATAACCTGTTTTATCTTTAATCAAAGAGCGGTGGAAAGTACAAGGTTTTTGTAAATTACAGCGGTGGAACTGGACTGTCTAGCCCATTTGATTCTCACGGTAAATCCCAACAGACGTTTTGTTTCGTTTACACGCGGAATGTTTTATTCAATTGACCTCAATTTTTTATTCAACTAAAGATATTTCAAACACTTTAGTGAACTAAGAAAAGACAAGTATATCGTTCTTTTCTTTGATTTATTCTCTACACTTTGTTATAATAATATTTCATTTTTGTTCAAATAAAATATTCCTAAATTACGTTTTAAACCAGGCCTACTTTTGTTAGCACCCTTGTAGTTGGAACATAAACACTGGTGTAATCAAAATAATAAATTTAAAATTGATAAATGTTTTTATACAGTTGTTCTATTTAGAACTAAATTACAAAACTTTTTTACATTTATTGAAAAAATTACAAAAAATCTTTACTACTTCTTATGTAGACCTAAAGTTGAACTTTTATTTTTCGTAACTGAACATTTTTTGTTTCTTGAGCTAATAACTTTGTAAATTTTACATCTATCATTTTTTTACTGGCATATATAAATTCTTTGAACCTTTCTCTAAAAAAAAGCTATGGAACAATTTTGGATTGGGGTTCATTTACTATTTTTGGCGAATTATTGAAAAAATCCTTGCACACGCCAAAAAATCCATTTTCGTTAAAGCCGCCGGTTTGAGGGTTAAATTATAGTCATTGTTAGCACATTAGGAGTCAGGCTGAGCCCATGGGGTTTCCTACATTTTTTATAGAGATTACCCTATTGTATAATTTATTTTTATTTTTGTAAGTTTAATTTAATTTTGTAATTGAAATGTTGATAGATACTGTATTATATGTCCTGTATTATAATGTACTTTATCTCTGTGAAAAATAAAGATTTTTTTTTCTTAAAAAAAAAAAAGTTCAGTTAGGGGTAGACGCATGCGTTAAAGTAACCGTGCAAAGTGAACACCGCTTATCTACTGTACTGTACTTGTATTAGTCACATACTGTTTCATAAAAAATGGTTCCACTAAACGCACAGTTTTTAATCATTATTAAAACTTAAACTCGCTGTGTTACGGCAATATGCAGTGTAAACCAGTTAAAACCAGTAGTGTACAAATAGAAACGGCGCACAATCGAGTGAGTTCCGTTAAACAGAAAACACTTAACTGGAACATGTACTCTAGCCTATGTATAAGGGTGTCTAGTGATATGACCTTTTGAAATTCCCTGACTTTTCCCTGACTAAATAACTTTTTCCCTGACCAATTTTAGACAAAGCAACAAAGCCACGCTAATTTAATTTTAGTAAATCAATCAAATTATATTGGTGAGCAAATAAATTTTTAGGGAATTAATTAAATATTTAATTAAACACGGTAATATTATAACAGTTCAATATTTAATACTATAAATATTGAATTAAACAATGAATTACTCAAATTATATATTATTACGTTATAACAAAAGAAATAACTACAGTAAATGGTTTTTGTAATCCTGCTACCAGTACAGATTTGCATTGAATATTTAATTAATTGATACGAAGATACCCAAATTCGAAAACATTTAATAATAAAACTAACATTTTTAGAAATAGCACGTTAGAGAAAGGTTTCAAAGTCATATCAAGGCAAGTGCATTGGAACAAGCTGCCACAATCACTCGCTTAACTTGCCGATAATTAATTGTTTTTACATATTAGAATGCATAGTTTTCTTATTGATTAATTTAGAAGTTCATCTTATCTTTAATGTTTATTTTCTCAATTAAAATTTGTATTAATCTATGATTTTAAATAGTTATTTTTAACTATTTTCCTTAGAAATGTTATTTTTTCCTGACCTTAATCAAAATTCCCTGACTTTTCCCTGATTTTTCCAGACAAGTAAAATTCCCTGACTTTTCCAGGTTTTCCCTATTTTCCCTGTTACTAGACACCCTGTGTATGTCTTTTTATCATTTTGTATTTGAATGTTAGTTTTTCATTTAATAATAAAGTTTTCCCATCTTTTACCATGTTTTTATTGATTTCACCAGTTTACCATACGTTTCCCCCTCGATTTTTAACAGAGTCCCTGTTATCGGAGATTTCGCTTTTCCGACCCACATTACCTCGGGTAACCGCGGCTCTACTGTATTTGTAACAAGTTTTGTGATGAAAAAATAATACGTAGTATATGGATTAGGACATATATTTGAAAATGAGAATTTGCACTAGGTAATTTATTTTGTTAGAGATGTTAAAAATGTTAATTACATTTTTTAATTGTTAAAAAAGAATAAGTCAAATTTAATGCTGATCTATTTATTAAAAAATTTCTTTAACTAGTAAAAATATTTTTTATTCACTTAAAATTCAATTTGTGCATGAAAAAGTATGTATAATGGGATGTATAAACCTTAATGATGTTTATGACACACATGATGATTAAAATTCTGCACAAAAATGACACTTATCCTTTGCAAACAATTTTCATATAAGATTTTTTACATTATAAATCTACTCACCAAAAAGCCGAAGTAAATGCGTTGCTCCGTAGATTTTGCTCATCGGAGTGTTTGGATGGTCCGCTAACAGCTGTAAGTATTCTGTTATTATTAAAATGCTCTCGAACCAAGGCATATAGTAAAATTAGCAAATAACATCTTTAAATATAGCGATCTTTCAAGTACAATAACATAAATTACCAACCGCTAGATTTTAACTATTCAAATTCAGTCTGTTGTAACTATTTTGGAGTGGTGATTTTGATTGTGCCTACAACTAAATAATAAACAAGCATTTATGTTTTTAAATGTCATTAGGCTTAACACCGCAATTCGCACGAGCTTTTGACAAACCAATGGAAAATTCTCAGTTTGTTTAGTGAAGAACAAGATATTATTTTTTTTAAATGGCTGAAAAATTATTTTGCTCGAAAACGTTTACTGTAAATCTGCAATTATATGGCCTAGTGTATTCTCGTCTCCTGTGGCAATGTGATCCAAAATTTCAAAGCACTAGTAATTTCTTCTTTTTTTTTTGTTCTAAAAAAGCAGCTGTTAAGAATAATTGCATAAGCAAAGGCTTAATATTAGAATTGGCTTTATTATTATCATTATTATTAGGAAGCAATGTAAAGCTTATAAGTCCCAAGAGGAGAACCTAAAGTAGAAGCCATTGCGAAAGATATAAGCAAAATTCTAAGTTCAGTAACCTGGATGGCTATATAATATACTCTTGAATGACCTAAAAAGGGGGTTAGTCTTTTGGAGACACCACGGGGGCAGCGGAAGCTCTGCTCGTCGATAGGCTACTCTTGGGAGACCTTTACCTTGAAGGGACACGGTGACAAGGTGAGCAAATGGAATATATAATCATTCAATACGGTTACATTAAGGTGATAATTTGGAAGTGCAGCCAACTAATTTATATATCACTGTGTTTAATAGTTCCGGTACTTAGAGTGCTCTGTCTTGGGACTTAATTAATTGGATATGATTAGGATTAATAAGATTGTAGAGTTCGATCTTTGTATGATGATATAATATACAGTATATATGTAGGTAAAGTTGAGATTAGAAGTTTAGAGATTAAAATAATTAAATAATACCACTGAACCACCATCGATACTGCAGCTTAATTTTTGAACCCTGAGTAGTTGAAGTAAAATTTCACCCCTAACAAAATAGTGCATATCGGCCGGGGTTTAGTTTTTACTAAACAGTTGATTTTTGGACGTTTTTCTTTTTGAGGTTGATTGGGTTTTGTTTTCTTTATTTAAAACCTGTTAGATTTACCCTAACGAAAAAATATGTTTATATAGAAAACTTTTTTGCTGTTAACCTGACATTCCTTTACTTTTATCAATGCCTGAAGGAGGTAATTACTATCTGAGGGAGGTAATTTTGGCTCTCCCTACACTTTTTTTTTTTAGTAAAATTATTTAATAAAATATATAAATTTTAAATAATTTATTCTAAAACTTAATGAAATATCTAAAAACATATACTATTCTGAAAAGTTAAAAACAATATGGTAATAATTATCTGTACTAAACTAAAAAGAGGGAGAAAACCTATAACAAGTGTTAGATTCCTCCTATACGGTTGACCGTTCGCGGGATGGAAGTTAGGTTGACTGACTGCGGGTTAAGCTTTTCATTTGAATATATTTACATTTTATAAACAATAAATAATAATTGATAACAATAAATAATAATTGATAACAAGAAACACATTCTATATAATTTTTGATATTTAACAAGTTAAATTATTTTATTTTTGTAACTTTGAAATTTTTGGCTAGTCGGGACAAACATTTTTTTACTTCAACTTTCATCAAACTTTTGTAACGTCTTTTAATGTTGCAAATCAAGCCGGATTCATAACCAAGGATGGAACAGGGTTCCACCACTTCACACATGGGGTGAAAGAAACTGTCAAAACAATGGACTGAAATGGGAGAATCAGGTCCAATAAAGCGAAGACAGTTCCATGTGCTAGCAAGGTCATATATATATATATATCCATGTTATTTATTGTTTGATTTTGGTTACAAATATTAATGTCTACATTACTAACTTAATTTTTTTTCCTTTTTAATTATCTAATATTAAGTTCAACTCTTGTACAAATAAGTCTACTGATGTAGATGGTAAACGCCTAATGAAGAAACAGACCAACTTTCAGATCAACGTCCACATCAGCTGTTGCAAAACTTAAATGTTTTAAAATATTTGTATACTCTAACTACTGACTTTGTCCACTGAAACTACTTTATCTTTACCTTTGCGTATTGAAATCTTTCAAATCTGTAAAGTAGCCGAGATCCCAGCATTACATTGAAGGAGTGTTTAATTCCAGTGGTCATTTCGATGATAGCTTTTTCTCTAAAAATAAATAACAGTCATGAAAGTACTTGCTTAGAAATAGTTTTAGACTTGCCAACATATTTATACCTTTTATGCAAGGTGATTCGGGACGTGTTCTACCGGTGAAAATAAAGAAAAAAGTTCATATAAACATAGGTTCGGAAATGTTTTCTTTTTTACAAATTACTTAATGTCTTTGGACGTAGGAAATATATTGAACGCTAATTTTGGATACATATTTGTTGACATATTTTACCCATGTACAAACAATCAAAAGGTTTTTTCATATATTTCCAAAATGGCGCCCGTTTAAAATTTTTAATGTAAAATATCTCGAAAACCCCTAACTTTACAACAAATTTTAGGATACAAAATACGTTAATTTTTGTAAAACAAACAAAACGGTTATTTTATTCTTCCCGTACCTCAAAAGATAACCTAGTTATCATCTAAAAACATATTTTCTTTCTGTACTATTATTGTTGTTTCCGTGTTTTTATAGACAATACCAAGAAATCATGTTTTGAGTTCTAGGCCCAAAACTTGGTTATCTTTTGAGCTACCGGAAAAATAAAAAAACCCGTTTTGTTTCTTACTAAAAAAAATTATTTTTTTCCTCTAAAATTGTTTGTCTAGTTAGCGGTTTTCGAGATATTTTACATAAAAATTTTTAAACGGCCGCCATTTTGAAAATATTTTAAATTTTTTGGTTTTTTTACGTGGATAAAAGATGCCATACCAAATATGTAACCAAAATTTGCGTTCAATATATTTCCTACATCCAAAGGTACTAGGTATTTTGTAAAAAAAAACAAAATGGTGGATAACTGGAAAACGATGCATATTTCTAAAAATATGTTTGTACGAAATTTTTCTTTATTTCACTAGTAGAATACAGTCTGAAAGTTTCTTCCTGAATCACCTTGAATATTTAAGATTTTCTGCAAATCCATTTCTCTAGACAATTTGTAACAAAATATTTACCTTACCACAAACAGAGTAAAACGTGCGTCTTGCACTAGTTTCCTTAGAAACTACTAAAGCTATAGTATTAGGACCAATTTCAAAATTTTCAGCACAAATTACATGTAAACCAACTTTGCAACATACAGTACAGTCTCGCTAATCCGGTCTCCGATGATCCGGACGTCCGGCTAATCCGGACAGCAATAAAAATAAAAAAATAGAAATTGCAGTATTTTACTGGGTACAGTACACGCAACTGAAGTTTGCCAAGAGCAAAAATAGTAAGGGTTCATTTGTCCCTGGCTACTTTTAGCGTGAAGAGAAAGCTTAGCCGAGGATAGAACGGGTCGGCCAATTATCTTTTGTTCACAGTATTTCAAGGAAATGACTCACTTCACCAGCTTGCCGCACTAAACCTAACTGCAGACTGTCTGTCTAACTATCTATCGAATCAACAGTCTCTTTTTGATTTGTTTTTCGCTAGACGTCTGGAGTGAAATTTTCAGTGCGCATTAGTCATTTACACTGTGGTTTCAATAACTAAAAATGCTCGAAAATCTTTGAAATTTGACAAACTTACAGTTTAATAGTGTGGGACGCTAATGGTGTGATCACAATTTGAAAATAAAAATGGTTTGGCACATTTTTGCTGAAAATTTACACTTTCTGAAAAGTATTTTTTGAAAAAATTAGCTATTGTAGTTTCTATCATACAACAATTAGAACACGAGCTTCGTTTCTCGTGTAATGTGGCAACATGTACGGGCGGCCGGCCGGTGGCTCGTGACTTGCCTCCGTCATATTGTGTATTTGACTCTAAAACTGGCTTCACTCTTGCGTTCAACTTGACCAGTCTATTTAATTCTGTGGTCGCTGATATTTACTGTGTATACTGTATTACCAAAACACCAATTTTAATACGTTTTCTCACTAAAAACACAAATGGTATACATTTCATGTATTTTTTAGGGCTCTTTCCGTCTAATCCGGACTTTCACTAATCCGGACAGGCTCCAGTCCCGTCAAGTCCGGATTAGCGAGACTGTACTGTAGTTTATTGCCTAAGAATTTCAGTGGTTTTATGAGCGAATTTCTATAGAAAAATGAGCTATGCAGTGACCCTTATGGTGAGACCTAAGGTTGGGATTAGTTAATGAGCACCGATCATGGTCCCCAGAACACGTTTTGGGGTGTCATTAAAAATGTTATATATATATGTATATATGTGTTCTCATCCTAACAGCTGCATTTTAAGTCCGATTTGGTCCAAATTTGGTACACACTTTGGAGAAGTCGCTCGGATGGAAGCACATTTTTTGCCTGGAAGTAACTATCTTTTTTCTGATTTTTTTTACTAGAATGAAACATTTTTGGGGGTTATCTAAAGAAATAGAAGTAGGATATTATTCTGCTCGTTTTGTTCTTTTATACAATTTTATAGCTCGCTAGGTTCCCCCAAAATTGATCAAAACGTAAAATAACATAAAAGTACCCGGTTCCAACCCACGTGGAAGATTTTACCTTGGGGCATCTTCTGAGCCGTAGCCGACGGCCGAGTTTGAACACTGCGAGTAAAGCGAAGCCGTCCCAGAATCCGAGGCCACAAGGTTAAGGTGCAAACTCGCAAAGCGAGCTTTTCTGCTGCGAGTGGAACGAAGGTGGATGCTTAGGTGCAAACAAATTCTCCTAATATATTTCGTACACCGAGGCAACTTTTCAGCGCCTTCGTGAGTAGACCAATTTCCCAAATAGTTGGTTGAAACCATAAAACATATAAACTTCACTTTGGAAATTCGCTCAACTCACGTCAGCGATTCAGCTGCGTGATTGAATTATTTTACTTTTGGAGCTGAAAACAGTGTTTAATTATTCGCTAGCTTTAACACTTCCAGCCTATGATTGTACCATTAGGATAGTTGGAGGACTTTCTAAACTTCAATCATGCAAAGAAAAATTTAAATTGTTTAAGATTTTCACCCTACCGTCTATATATATATTTGAAACAATCCTTTATTTTAAATTTAAGTGTAAGCACGTTCAAAATAGGGATTTGCATGATTACCATACTAGAATGGCTTGCAAATATCGGGGTAAACAGCACAGGCTAAATTTATTTCGTAAGTTACCTTCGCAAGCTGGGGCGCTATTTATGAATAACCTTCCTTGCTAGAGATTAATGATTATTCATGTTTTAAAGGCAGACTGAGACGACTGCTGTTGTCTGGATCCTGTTACTCTGTGGAGGAGTTTGTGGGGCACTGACAGGGGTGTGTGGAGCCTCCATGTTTCTATATTTTATATTTATGTGTGTTATTTTAATTTAGAGATTGACTATTGTTCGGGGCTTTGTAATGTTGCTTGTAGTCTTGATCATATTTTATATTTTGTTAAATTGTAACAAATATACAATTTGGTAAATTGTATTTTTATATTTTAATGTAAAAAAAAAAAATTGTTGTGTTTATGTGTACATTCTGCTATCAAAATTATAATTT
Source organism: Philaenus spumarius (assembly GCA_018207615.1). Classification (NCBI taxonomy): domain Eukaryota; kingdom Metazoa; phylum Arthropoda; class Insecta; order Hemiptera; family Aphrophoridae; genus Philaenus; species Philaenus spumarius. The sequence goes on along the minus strand of JAGFPH010004002.1, from coordinate 65,838 downwards.
TTATAAACTTTGTAGGGTTGCTGGTGTACCAAGCATTATTATTATATTGCATGCCTACTTGTAAATTATGGGACCTGCCTTATACAAATGTAATATTTGTCGAAAAAAAGGATGAATAAAAGATAGATAGATAGATAGTACCAACGGTTTAATTATTTTGGCAGAGGAATATATCCTCGACATATGGCAGGTTATCTTACACATATACTTACGAATTAGGCGTGTTGGTTATGCTGGATGTCTTTTGTTTCAGGTAGTCTTCGAGAATTTGTTCCACGTTCACTTCGGCTGGCAGGTTGACCAACTATAAGAAAATATCACCGAGTTATAGAGAGAAGATACTGAATTACTTTGAAATCAATTCAATTGCGTTTTATTAATGTGACAGTTTTTTATACTTCAAAAGTTATTGTTGTTGCTAATCAGTAATGATCTTACAACTTTTTCACACCTTAAAATTAATTTACATGTGGCAGTTGTTTTCTCGTTAATGTGTTTCAAAAATATAATTTGAGATAAACACATATTCACTGCACCAATTCAAAAGGTTTTTGGGTGTTAGCCTTCTTTCTAAGTTAATATTGTTCAGAAGCTGCCGACCTACTGATTTTCTTGGCTTCTTCTTTGACTGTTGAAATTGTAAATCATCGTTTTAGTGATACCAAGAGTCATCAAGAATATTCCTTAAAACTTTATTTCGGAACACTTGAATTTCATCAATATCATATCAACATCAATATCTTAGCCGCACAGCACCAGGCTTCGATCCCACCATTGTTATGAAATGGAGTGAGTCAAATCAAACCCAACCATTTGACAATTTAGATAGTTATGTAATTAGAAATTAGGTAAATCGCAGAGTGGCATTTATAAGTAAGCCATCATATGAGTACAAAGACAAGGCGGGGAAAACTGAGTGGGGGGGGGGGCAGAAGTTTTTAAATCGGGAGAAAACATATCTTTTGGAAAAGGCTCTTGGACGAGACAAGGAGTCTTGGTTGACAGTGGTCTTCGGGATTGATGGTACGGGCATCAAGGAGAGACCAGAGAGAAGGAAGCTGAGTTGTCCAACCGGAACCACCAGGACGTAGTACAGGTGAGGGCACAGTTTGTGGATATTAAAGTGATAATTGTTTTATGTAAAGTCTGGGTTAGAATCAGTTTCTGTGGGTCGATGTATCGGGAATTTATATTTGGGGAGTAGAGTAACAATTTACACTCAATTTTGCCCGTTGTGTAAAGCATACGATTTAGACTAAGGTTTATTATTATAGTTAACACACAGTGTAGAATCAAATGTATTTAGTAGATCAATAACATCTAAATGTTTAACTACATATGTTTATGTAGACTCGAATATGATGTACTAGCTGACCCGTGACTCTTACCTCATTTGATATGTTGATTTAATTCAGTCAGTTATGTTTATTTCTTTACGTTGGTTTATAAATAACAGTATATAAAAATGTGTAACGCTTTACGTTGATTTAATTTGATTGTTTTACGTGATAGATTACACTTGGCTATATAATGTAAACAATCTAACTGACAGTGGTCATGTTAGTTAAACAGATTGTTAATAGATTTCACCTTTCATTTGGAACCGCATGAAGTGCAATATAAAGAATGTTTCAATCAATTTTTGTAACGAAAACATGAATTTTAAGCTGTTTGTCTATTTTTTGTCAAAAGTGGAGAACATAAGCTTTAAAATGATGCTTGAACAATTAATTTTTATGAAGAATTAAGGGAGATATCGCTTAGCTACAAAAAAAAAAACCTTTCAGAAATAACATATAAGGATGATATATGTTTGTAACCCTCTCACTAAATTAGAGAAAAGCGAGTACCTACTTCGTAATACCATAGAACTTGCTTGTACATGTTCAGTTTATTACACAGACAACTGATACAAACAACCAATTCTTCATTATTATCCAGCTCGAACATTACTATACACCTAAACTGATCTAAGGTTATACAGTTAAAACACATTTAACACTTTAGCAGGCAAGGTAAACATCAACTGTTACCCGGTATTGTTACAACAATTCTTAACCCTCCAAGTGGCATGGTTAAAGCTAAAATTGAAAAGCCTGTTTTTAGCGTTTTGCAAGCATATTTTTAAAAATTCGCCAAAAATAGTAAATGAACTCCAATCCAAAAGTGTTCCATAGCTTTTTTGTAGAAGAAACTTCAACGAATTCAAATATGCCACTAAAAATTAGTTTCTTTTGAAATTGTAAAAGTTATTGGCTTAAAAAGCAAAAAATGTTTAGTAACGGAAGGAAAAAACAAAAAATTTATGCCTACATAAAAAATAGTAAAACATTTTTGTATTTTTTTTCAAAATACACAAAAGTTTTATAATTTAGTTCTAAATAGAAATATGTAAAAGTATATTTCAATTTCACAATTGTTTAGTTCAAAATAACACTTTGAATGTTTTTACTACATAACCTGCAAATCAGACTAAGTTCAAAGTGACTAGGCCTAAAAATTTTTTACTTCAAACAATGTTTTTTTTATACCAAAAATTCGAGAATGAAATGTAGAATCGAATAGCATTCTACCCAGTTTCAAATAACTTTACATTTTGTAATGAAAAATCAAAATATCAAAGCGGCAATTTGACCTAAAACCTTATTTCTAGGCTAAAAACCTAATGGTATTTCTTCACTTACCGTTTTATTAGAACACAGTTATAAGCCTAATTTCACTCAAACACAATCTACACTTATTTATTTATAACTAAAACACAATATAACACTATTTTATAAACTATGAACACTTTCAATTCACTAAAATATCAAGACGAATAAAACTTACAGTGAACGCTTTGAGATCAGAGTGTAAAATGGTTTTTAGGCTATAGACCGCTTCATTTACATTATGCCTGTGCCAACTAAATTTCACCTAAATTATTTGAACTGAACATAGAATAAACGTTGGAATTTTCTCTTTAAAACAGTATATTAAACATCTTATGAATAAATCGATTTCTGATAGTAAAAATCGATTTACAAAATGCTTCCTTATTGACCCAATCTTAGACCAATAAAAGCCTTTATTCTAAATTCTAGATCTCATAAACTAATCTAGTCACAGATGATTTAAAAATACCACTTGAAAGATAAAAGTCTAATGAATCCAATGCTGTGATGATCTTTGTGACAATTGATAACTGTGAGGAGTTGCAGACCGTTGAAAATGATGAAGTTTTTACATTCTTAACATCGCGATGTCGCACGGAAAACAGCTGTTTGACATTCTACAATATTGAAACGATGATTCCGTATGTAAATATACGTTTTACGAAAAAGTTTTAAATACAAAAATTAAAGTTTAATTCATTTTCTTTCCAACGGTGCCGGTTTTATTACGATTGGATAATTCTAAGTGAATTAATTAATCGAAAATGCAAATGTATGCAAATTCTCGCTAATTGTCGAAATAGCTGCATCTTGCGCCTGAGAGAACGTCACTTTGGGCAGTCTGCCACTGGGAGGGTTAAAAAGTGCACTTAGTTCCTTTTTTCTCTACTAGATGATATCAGGTTATAGATAGTTCTATTTCTGATGAATAAACAACATTTCACAATCAAAATTATACCAATATTTTAAAACTTCAGTAGAGTCCCGCTATTACGGACTAATTGGGACCGAACACTGTTCGGTTTAGCAAGAGTTGGGAATAGGCGGATTTCATGAATAATATCAACTAATTGACTCCTTAAGGCATACGTTCTTGACGCTGCAGACGCAGCAAATGCGCTTGACCTCGCTTTACGCTACTTCGAACAACACTCTTAATTAACACTGAATGATGTTAAGTTCGTGATGCGATGGTGGAACATTGCATCCTCAAGTCGATTCAGTGCTCTTTGTCAGGAAAAAATAGGTGACTTTAATTCTTAGTGTTGGTTTACAGCATCCGTTTTTTTTCCTTCCGTTGCATTACGATTCTTCTAAAAAAAGGGATAGGTTGTTCGAACCGTCCGTTATCCCGCAGTCCGTCCGTTAGTACCGCATCGTCTTGGAAAAAGATCGAGAAAAAACTAAAATTCCTCCGAGATAACGAAAACGGAGGGAAAAAACGAATGAACGCAACCGGAAGGTGGCAACAACACTACTATTGATTAACTGTTTCCTCTTTCTTAAGGATCCAGTATCCTTTTAACCAGAAGCTTGTATCGGTAGTTTCCTTCTTGCAAAACTGACGGAAAACATGAGGGAAACAAAAACGGACAATTCCAACTGCCAATTTTCGTTAACCAAGACGGAACTCAAAGGAAGGGAAAAACGGACGGTGTACACTTAAGTGTGTGTAAATTAGTTATTTTTTGTGTTTAACAGTGATTAAAAATTTATAAATTCTACTTAATTGTATAAATGGAGCCGACATATACTGTAAGTAACCAGCTTCCATTCCAAATTGGTTTCAGGCGTTTTCATCAAGCTTAGGCTCTGTGTATGTTCGGAACAGTGGGACTCTACTGTACAATCACATTACAACCTCACAGATTATTAGTCAGTTTTGGAGGTTATGTTTTGAGCTATCATTGTTTGCAGTGGTTGATTTTAGACAGTTAAATGATTTTCTTAGTTGTTTGTGTTCATAACTGTCACTTCTAGTTTACAGTACTCAGTTCTTTTAATTTATATGTTAGTTTAATGTGTTTTTCATTAAAATTGTGCACTATTAACTACATTTCAGGCAGTGTACAGTTAGATATTGACTGATACTAAGACGAAGAAAGTGAAAGTGATTTGTTGAATGTGATAGTAAAATTGACAAATGAATGCATTAGCGATAATGACAGCGACAATAATTGAATTAATCTACCATCTTAATACTGTGCCTACTAGAAACTGTAAGTAAGTACCTCAGGTTTTTTTTTATGTGTCGGCACCTCTGCCGCAATATGGCGAGGTGGCGTGTTGTAAACTTTATCCAATTTATCTATTGACAATGACGAACCCACACTCTAGGCCTAAACCATAACATGATAGGTCCCAGAACAAAACTTCCACTACCACTTTAGTTTCAAGAAAATTTAGAAAATATAAAGGACCTAAATCAGCACCACCTATATCAGTTCCCCCCAAATATTTTGTTATATTATTTACAGTCTAATTAAAATAACGCACAAAGACACAATTATTTGTCTGGTAACTTACCTTTTGATCTGCGAAATTGGAAAACAGTGCCTGTTGAAGAAATGAAAATGTTTTTAACCTGCATCATAAATATGAGATTAATATGAAAACCTACCGTAGAGTCTTGCTGGAGTATAAAATCTTCTAAGGTTCAACAAAATATTTTCACTAGAGCAATTCAAATTAGTTGTTACATTTAACAGTAACAAGTGCCCTTCAACTCCTGGCCATGGACAGAGCACTTTTAGTTGAACATAGAAATACCCAGATGGCAGCACTATATTCCAGAACAATTTTTATGACGAGAAAGTCTTGTTAGAACAAAGAAGACTCCACACGTCATGACTCGCCGAACAAATATTAAACATCACAGATGAGGGATACAGTTTTGGATGAAATGTGACTCTATATTACCAACCATTTACTTCTTTTGTACTGACCTTTTTCTGACGAGCTATCATGTCCCAATCATCGACCAACCAAGGTTTAAGTACATCGGGTATATTTACTTTTACTTCCACTTTATGTAGAAACGGTTCTTCCTGCAAAAACACATAGATTACATAGTAAAATGTAAACACCACGCCTTTAGAGCGATGCTACGTCGTCGTAGAGTAAAGTGATCTCTTCAATTAGTAAAACGATCCTGTCCGGATTAATGTCCGGACAAGCGTGGTCTGCATCAGCCGGACTTTACTGTATTATTGTTTTTTATGTACTTATTAGTTGTATTTGTTTTACATTATTTGAGGTTAAATGAAAGAGAGGACCCAATAGCCCAAACTTCACCTCTACAATAAAGACCTTTTGTAATTAATCGGTGAAGTGAATAAAAACTAGTTATTACTATCTAGTAAATACTAGGCAGTTTAAGCACTACCTTAAAGTTTGTTGAATAAATAAATACTAGTTATAGGTAGAAATAGCTAGCAGTTTTAAGTAGTTTCCGGAAAAACTTAAGTATTTACTAGAGCTAGTAGTTACTAGTTTGTACAATTTTAAGCACTTACCTACTAGTTTCACACTAGGTCTTAGCTCTGATTCTTTCAGGACGTTTTAACCCCACCATTCACCCCATCCCGCTACTGCGTATTGTAACATATGAAGTTCTTCGAATGCGTATAAATTAAGAAAATATTAATATTACTTTTACTATTTGTAATCAATGGTCATCACAGATAAATACATTAATAAATAATATATGTAAAGCAGGCATTTAATTTCAAAAATAAATCATATCTGTAAAGCAGACAGTTTTAAATTGGTTGATAAAAAAGGACAATATAATTAAATAAAGAACAGTTTGAAAGTATGTTTACGAGTTTAAAAAATACGCGGTTTCGATAACATTTTTTTGTTTCTTAAGCTAATAACTTTTACAATTTTACATCAATCAATTTTTTAATTGCATATATGAATTCTTTGAACCTTTCTTTACAAAAAAGGTGCAGAACACTTTTGGATTGGGATAGAATTACTATTTTTGGCGAATTTTTAAAACAATGCTTGCAAAACACTAAAAACCGGCTTCCCAATTTTAGCTTTAACCGCGCCAGGGAATTTTAGCTTTAACAGATCTTAATGCAACGGGAGAAAGAATTTTTAGAACTAATGAAAAAAGACGAAAATCCTGCAACGTGTAAGTTTTTAGGGAGCCTGTCTGTTGGATCCTCTTCGATCTCGATAAATTGTCCGCTTACGAATTGGCATAAACTCCGCCATGTCGGGTGCAAATAATTAAAACAAGCTGCTGTATGCTGTGCTTGAAGAAACACTAGAAATAACTAGTCTAAAAAAGTAGTTTTTGTTCTTTATTCAACATATATATATAAGTAAGTACTAGGTTTCCGGAAAACTCTAGTAATTACTATGCCTAGTAACAACTTGTAATTTTTATTCACACAAAACCTAGTAAATACTTTAACCTTTTGCACTCTATTTATATGACACTTGGCTGCTCCACCAGCTCCAATTAAAATATTAGGGCCTACTGTTTGAAGAATTATTTTTGTAAATTCGCTAAAAAATTCCTATAAATAGTAAACATAAGTTATTATATATCATTTTGTTCAGAATAAAACAGAGAATAAGGAAAAAATTGTTGAAAGATTAAATAAAAAATGTTTCATTGAGTAGGCCTATTTTGAATATAATCGGTCAAAAAAATCAATCGATTATTTTGTTTTGTAATGAAATTAAAAATAAGAATAATATAGTTTAGAGCTTTTAAAATACTTTATTACACTAAATGTGACCATAATAAATAATTTTAAAAAATTTCTTGAGGTTTAACAACATTTTTTTATTGAGGAAAAAAACTATTTTCTTGGGTGTTTTCACACAGTTTACTATATTTTTATTTCTACACTGTATAAAATGTTATTTTTCTAATCAGAATTGACTGTAGGTTAAAAAAACATTATATTAAGACACAAATTTATTATTAAATGACATTTTTTGACTAACTAATGCAAGGTTGTTTACTAAAAATGTATTTTTTATTTTTTACTGGTTTTTTTTTAGTAAATATATATATATACTAGCAAGGCTCAGGTCTACACTTTAAAACTCTAACCTAAAAGCTAGAAATACAAAAATAATTGCTTCAAATTTTTAAATCAGCTGTTAATGGAAATATTGGAGCAACCAGCTATATTACGGTATCTGTTATTTTATTCAATTGGTTGCTATGGTAATAAATGTAAATAAATGTGTTGGTTTATCATTCTAGGCCTAACCTAAGAATTTTTTCCGACTAATTTACAAAAAAAAAAGGTTTTTATCGAAATTAATTATAGTCTATGTTACTCAGGGATAGTGTAGCTTTGTATTAGTAAAACTATTTTTTCAATAGGTTCTGTAGTGCCAGAGATTACCCCCTACATACAAACAAACAAACAAAAAAAAAACTTTACCTCTTTATAATATTAGTATAGATCAAATGTAAACTACAGAACAGCTGTTTTATGATTTTAATTTATTTATTTAATACCAAATGTTTTAATGTAAACAAAGCAGATGTTTTAAAATTCTCATGTATTTCTTATGGGGATTTTTCGGTTTTCGGGGACCCCAAAAACCCCTTAGTTTTTAATTTTAGAAAAAACTTATATTTTTCCCTCGTTCCTTGAATCGATACCTTTAATTTGATACCTCTCCCATCATCCTCCGATTTACCAAATTCCCACAATTTTGAATCTAAAATTTCGCTTACAGAATTATATATAAGGATATATATTTTACCTTAGTAAAATTATGCAAAACAGCCCCAGCCGGAGACCAGATATCTAGTCATATCCCGTCAGCTTGGAAGCGAGCCAACCACCGTTTGCTTTACTTCCGCCCTCCTACCCTCAAACCACAGATATGATTAGATATCTGGTCTCCCTAGCCTAGATTCGAACTCGGCATCTTCTGATCAGAAAGACGCTACGTTATCCACTAGACTAAACGTAGAAAACTGACAATTAACAATACTTCAGTTACTTTACCATCGGTTTAAATATTACGTGTAAAGGAAAAGATAATTTGTCAGCACCATCTAGGAGTGGTTACAACAAGTTTGCTCAGTTCTAATTAAGTAAGCCTGTATAGTTTGTCAGCACCATCTAGGAGCGGTTACAAGTTTGCTCGGTTCTAATTTAAAGGGAATGAAACGGAGTACAATAATAAGAAAAAAAATTAGAACTAATACGGTTAAATCTTAAATCTGAATAGTACTAATCAGTGGTAAACTTGAAAACGAATATATACGGGATTGCTCCTACGCATGCCAGGTAGCACAAACGTATATATACGGGCGTGCCACTGAAAAGGTTAAAAATGTTATACTGTATCTATTTGTATAATGTCTTCGTACTCTTAACGGCGGCATTTTACATCACGTTTGGTCAAATTGGTTTTCTAAGTTGTTCGGATGAGTTCGTTAGCCAAAATAATCCATCATCCACAAGCACGATTTATTATCGGAAATACATTTTTTTTGAGATTTATCTTACTAGAATGAATTTTTTTTTAATTTAAAAAAATAAAAATAAAACAGATTATTCTGCACATTTTGTTTTTTACACAACATCCACGTAGGAGCAGATTCTGACCCGAGGCCGATTGCCGTGATGTAAATCGCGAAGGGAAGTAGATCATAATCCGAACCGTGCAAATTTTCAAATCGCAGTCCATAATCTGAGGCCGCAAGGTCGGGAAGCGAATTATCAAAATGAGTTTGCTACGAGCGAAACGATGCGGCCGAGGTGCAAGATAAAATAAAACCGGAATACAAAAACGGGCTACAGTAACCAAACTATAACTCACTGCAAGGTGCGGCTCAACTTGTTGCCGTGGTGCAAACAAATTCTACTAATATATTTCGTACACGCAGGCAGCCGTTCAGTGTCTTCACGAGTATTCGCTCAACTCACGTCAGCGGTTCAGCTGTGTGAATGAATTATTATAACAGCTACAGGTGTTATAAGCAAGGCAAAGCTGACATCACTAGTTTATAATTGTTATGTTTAATGGAAGCATATAGACCTATTTCAGTTCTTCGATCTTTAGATTAATTTGTGTTTGTAAAATCAAAACTGGCTTTTCTGTTAGTGCAAGCCAGTTTGGCACACAAATGGTGGACATAGTACAATTTGTTAATACGATTTTGTATTTATTATGTAAGCAGTGAGTAGGAATTTATTTTGTATTAATAAGATGTATTGCAGTGAAATATTGTATAAGTGTTGGTGCAAATTGATAGTATATTTATGAGGGTTGTCCCAGAAGTACCCGACCTAACAAAGAAAACACACAAAATTTGGGGGGAAAATATATTTATTTCTCAACACAGCTCAATAAACTTTTCCCAGAGATGTTCGATAGCTTTGATACAGAGTTTATAGTGAGAACCTTCGAGCTACTCAAAATAGCCATCGACCGTAGATTCCACAGCTTCACTGATGGCAAATCTTTTACCACCGAGATCGATAAATCTGGAGAATAGGGTGCGAGAGGAAGCGATTCGAACTTCAACTCATTTGTGCACTATGTACGTAATTTTTCATTACTACACCAGATAAACAGGCTTAAAACTTTGGCGGTGAATGACAAACATAATTATTCTAAACATTTTCCCTCAAATCTCGTATTACCAAGAAATTTTAGGGTTCTGAAAGGGAAAACACTTTTACAGGACCTCTCTTGGATTCATCTATTTATCTAAATCACATTCTCCATCAAGAAAAGACGGTAATATTATAAATTAAATGTGCAAAGAAAATGTTAAAATTACTAACCGTTGTTTCGGCACTATCCGTCCATTGTTTATTCTTCTTAGGCACATTCACATACCTTGCTGAGCGTCGAGATGAAGATTGTGTATTTGGAGTAGACGGTAAATTCTTAGCTGAGCGTCGAGATGAAGATTGTGTATTTGGAGTAGACGGTAAATTCTTAGGTACTGATACTCGTTTTTCCTTCTCTTTTTCTTTTGTTTCTTGAACGGGTGTTGAAGGCCTACTACCAGACCCTCCCGATTCAGGGACGCCTCCGATGGAAAGTCGTCTTTTATTTCTGTTTTTTCTGCAATTAATAAAACTTTTATTTAAAACGAACCGTTATCTAATTTGATAACAACCAGTAATGTTATTTAAAATTAACTATATTCAGAAGACTGTGCTGTTTTATTTTAAAGGAAATAATTAATATTGCTGATATGTTTTCTCTAAATTGATATAATTATTAAATGATTGCAACATTATAAATTTGGAATTCCTCCAAAACGTTCATAATAGGGCCTTTCGAGCATTTATGTAATATTTGCAGGTTTTTGTCTATATTGGTGTAACGTGTGGTCCAAATTTATAAACACACGAAAATAGACCCAACAATATTATTAAATGAAAAAACCTTATTCCAATCCAACAATATATTTGACAAAATCATTCAGATGGACCCCCTCCAACTTAAGCTAGGGAGCACACTGGACTGATAAGGAAAATCAGTAGCTTGCAAAAAACGATCGCGGCCACACGTACTTTCAGCTCGGGTAATTGTGAATAAAATTTAAATGTCCCTATTGAGTGTTGTGTTGTGTTATGTGTTACATGTTGTTTGTGAATGTTTTGTATAAGTGTTTCATTTTAAAAACTTGACGCGCATTAACAAACGTAAAGTACTAGTGAAGTGTAGGTTTGATAATGCCTGAATAGAAAAGGCGAAACGTATGTCACCAGGGAATAAAAAAGAAAAATAAAGGACTGAGAGCTGTAAGTACACAAAAAAGTAAATTTATAGTAAAATTAACCAGTTCAGTAAGGCAATCAGGAAAAAAAAAATAAATCAAATTTAATTAAAATCGTTTCCTAGTTGAAAAAATCGGTAAGTAATTGTTTGTTTGATAAGAGGATATAAAGGACCAGGTATTTTTTCAAATTATTCTTGTTTTCAGGTGGAAAACAGGTCATCTTTACTTGTTTTGGCTGAATAAACAGGGATTCACTAAGTTACAGGTACTCTAATATCGAAATCAATCGATCTTTATCAAACCTTTTAGATATATGTTACAATATAAGGCAAGTCAAAATGATATTCATATTTAAATATGATAATAATAATATTAACAATTCAACAAAACATACATTTTCCCCTTTTTACAACTTTATGGTTCTTAAAATTAATTTTAAATATTAAAACTTATACAAAATATACACATATTCACTTATATAATAATAGGCTATAATGTAGAATCAAGAAACTCATAGTACAGCATAGAAAGCATTGAACTTCAGCAACCACTTCAATTTGTTTTTAAAAACATTGACAACCATTGTTTCTTTAAACTCTTTAGAAAGTTTGTTCATGAAACGGACTTCAGTCTCAGACGGTAGTTTTGAATCTGTGCTGTTTGCCAAGGAAGTAATTTGTATGACACGTATTGCATAAATGCACATCAGTGTTTCGAGTCACAGAACTCTTATCAGTAGAACTCCAGTTATCAGAATCAATTGGGACCGGACCCCATTCGGATAATAAAAAATTCGGAAAATTGGATTTTTCCGGAAAAAAAGGGTATATTTGAACATTTTCAGGACTGGCTTCGCCTTTACGCGACTGGAGTAAACTATCCGCACAGACTACGGTCGCGCATACACGTTTTATAACTTTAACGTTTGAGTACTATCATCGTGTTAACGCAACTAATATAATCCTTTAACTGGCATTTACTACAATCTATTAGCTTTAAAATGAACTATTTCGACTATCGATAAGAGGTACTCTAGCTAACAGTAGAAAATAGAGAGAATAAAATCATGTTGCCAGACCGCGTTTTCTAGGTTTTGTCAAAGCCTATTTTTAAAAATGAATTAGGAATGTATGTTATAAAATACACTTTGAGCTTGACGAGTGAGAAGGAATTTATATTAAAAAAATAACACTATTCTCACTCATATACGTTTAAAACACCCAGTTATAATCTGTCAGTTGTAGCTCATATATCACTGAGGATGACGACTTTGTAGTTGAAACGCGTTTGATAACTAAACGTATATGAGTGAGAATAGTGTTATTCTTATTTTTTTAATATAGGAATATATATGCTTTATCGAAAAATGAAATTTGATTATAACAAATTTAGGGGTGTGCGAGATTGACTTTTTGAATTCAAGACGAGAAAGAGGTGTTGTTTAATAAAAATTTTAGAGAACGAGAAAAAGAGGAGAACTGAGGTTTAAGAACGAGTGAGAAACGAGAATTTATTAAATACAATTTATCGAGATCTAGAAATAACGAGAACAGTGTTTTTTTGTAACAAGAATGAACCAAAATTTTAATCTCAAGTTGAGAGTGAGAAGTATCATATAGCTTTTTACATTATTGAAAGGAATATAATGTATATATGGGATAAGTTGATTATTAACAAGTTAACTTTCTTTTGATTTGTTATTGTTACTAAGTTTATAAAAGCTATTACAAATATAATGTATCTCTTAAATTTTTTTTTTTTTTATGTACTTTAACAGTTGAGACTATTGATTAATATTTTTACACTACATATGCAACATATTAATTTTTATACAATTATATTTATTTTTAGTTAAGTAATTAACTGCCATTATTTATTTTATTAAAAACCCAAGCTTACATCAAACTCAATCTCTACTATGCCAAGTTATTTCTCTTCAGTGTCAAGGTAATTTAAATAAGATATTGCGATTTCCTAATCACTTCTCTGTGTTGGGTTGTTTGGAAAACTTCTGTTTATCTTCTTTTCATTCTAATGTGACATTTTAAGTTTTATAAAAAAGATCTAAAATAAAACTCGAGATTTAAAAAATGTATCGAGAAATTTATGGCAGAATCGAGAAAAATACAAGTGAGAAATGAATTTTATTCTTGACAACGAGATCGAGACGATATTGAGTTATTTCTTGTTACTACTAAAGAGTTTCGAGATCTTGCACACCCCTAAACAAATTGTAGAGAATAAATCATAGAACCCATAGACCAAAATAAAGGAATACATAAATTTTCAAGTCTACAGTTCAATTCTATGTTTTATTCTCTACAATAAAGATAGTTAATATATGTTTACAAACTGGAAAAATACTGTGACCGGAGCCTGTAAATTAGTTTATATACATTTTTTTTAATTTTTAGGTTAACACTGTACCCCAAAGCAGAACAACAAGCGACGGTATGACATTGTCGCAGAATGAAAATGAGGGCTGCAGAAAGATATCGTATAGAATAAAAGATTTTTGCAGGTCATAAACTAGGGATGAGTCGATTCTCGATACTACCGATACTTTATATCGAGAGATACTCAATTTATATCATTGTCGGACTTGCCAGTTCTCCGTATTTTGAATGTAATCTGCGGTATTTGCAATCACATTCTCTGTATTTAAAACCCAATTCAGCATTTAACAATAAATATCAGTAGGGAAAAATGTAAAACTTTCTTAGTTTGATGTATGTAGACATTTTCCCTGGTAATATGTTGAGGCAATTGTTTTGTTTGTGAATTAAACACTTTTTGTTTTATTTTTATTCATGCGGATTTGTTATTTGTACACAGGAAGGTAAAGTAGGTTCAAGGTCAACCATTTACGGATTCGTTTCTTATCGTGTCTATTTATAGAATTAGGGTGTCTATATGTGACGAAATGTTATACATTTTATGGATCGGTAAACAAAAGTATTTAAAGTATAATAATTTTATTTGTTTTAGGTAGGGTCATTTTTGGGATTTGCGTTACCTTTGATTTGTTTTTTGTGAGAGTCCCGAAGAAGTGCCTTTGTTTTACTTGTTATTTATTCCCGCAAATATCAACATTTAATTTCCACTTTATCCGAATTTTACAAGCGTCACCTAAATAACATTTTTGCGGATTACCCATTGTAATTTAAATTAAGTTTTAACACCGGTATTTCATAGAAACAAGAACAAATTATTGTTCTTGGTAGTTGGTTTTTCTGTGGACATAGGCCTACGCTGTTGTATATTAAATTGTGTTTTAATGCCGATGTTTTATAAAATTAGCGCTAATAATACTCAGCTGTTGTATTCTTTTGCAGACATTCGTCATTGCATTTTAAATAATATTATTTCAAAAATGGTAGTTCATAAAGTTGGCACAAATTGTATTAGGGCATCGATTTTTTTCGCAGACATACGCTGAGATTGTATTTATTACAAATAATTAGGCCTAGTTGAGTTACTGGTGGCTTTTTGTTGATAGGTATTGGTATCGAGAATCGAAAAATTTGGTATGGACCCATCCCTAACATAAACGAAAATTTTAACTCGATCTTCATGAGTAGTACAATTATTACTATTTTATCATCTCTGTACTAGACATGAAAACTTATCATTTGTACACTAGTCGATCTGTTTCTCTAGTCGTTGCCCAATTCAATTAATGTCCCAATCGGTAACATCCAAAGATGTAAGGAGAATCCAAGAAAATTTTAATGAATCCTTGCCATAATAAAAATAATATATATAAATGTAAAGTAAAATTAATTATTAAAGAAGTTTTAAGGCATATCTATAATTTTATAGAAATTAAAATAATTACATAGTTAAATAAACACAAAGCATTGATCATGTGTGAATTGCTTACTTATTCAGTTATAAAACCTCTATGATTAATTTATTACTAAATCGCCCACACTCGCAGAAAGTTTTTCGTCTTAGCACCACCCGTTGCAGAAACATAAAACACATTCTCCTCTGCTTTGAGGACACTGTAAGTGTGATGTTGTGTATTGTAATTTTGCCAAAATAATTTCAAACTTACCGCTCAGCTATTGCTGCGTCGTTCAAGTCTTTCTGCCTCTTAAGGTTGGCATCATTCAATTTTAAAACTCTGCTTTCTGCCACCCACTCATCCCAACTAGAACAAATTATGCATTATTACGCCAACTTAAACAAGTTCTAATATTTTACGTACTACACAAGTCTAACCATATTAATCTTAACATTTCCATTATTTTATATTGGCTTCTTCCTACACAAATAGAA
>JAGFPH010004002.1:23050-50153 GCA_018207615.1 Philaenus spumarius | reverse complement strand
TTATTTAAACAACTGTTATTGCTGAGTAGGCTACATAATTAACATTTTATGGCTTTAAACATCAATACCTAACTAGGCATAAACATTAACTTAGATTGGACAAATTTAATTTTGTTGCTACTTCTAGCAGCTTGTCCAACTTGAAAAAAATTGTTTAACCACCTATAATTAAGTTTCCAAAATTTAAGATGATTTAAAAAAAAAATATATTTATGATATATTCTAGTGTTCAGTTTTTTCTAGTGTTTATAGCCAACAGGAATTTTTGACGTTCCTTAATTTTTTGATTGGGTTAATTAGTTGGTATTGTTGTGGTTTTTAAATTAATTCTATATTGTTGACCAATGTTTAAGACATATTAAACTTCTCATATATATATATATATATATATATATATATATATATATATACAGAGTATTCATAAAGTCCTTTTAACCCACCTTCATTATTTTTGTTACTGAAAATAAGTTAACAAAACTTTATATATATCTTGTGTTGCATGACAAATTTTTTGACATGTCTGATCCTCTATAATTTTAGAGAGGGGGGGGCTAACAATTTCAAATGTAAAGATAGGTCATGTAATACACCATTTTAAAGCTTATTAAAAGAGAAACAGAATGTCACAACCTACAGCTTAGTATCTTGCTTCGTTTCAAAGTAATGGACAATCAAAGTTCTGGAAAATTATATTTTTATTATAGCGTCAAAGCAAGTTAGTAATCTATACTTATAAAAGCCAAATACCATTGACTCATCACAATTTCTCCAAAACCATGAGGCCTACAAAAATGAAATTTGGCATTAATACTCTTTATACGCTCTAGACGCTCACTAAGAAAGGGTTTCCGAAAATTCGAAATTTTAGGGGGGATTTTGGGGGGGTCAAAGTTACTAAATCACAATTTCTCAAAACCTATCAAACGGATTGGAATGAAATTTGGTGTGTAGCTTCCCCTAGGGCCATAGGTGCTTGCTAAGAAAGTTTTTAAAAAAATTCTAAATTTTAGGGGAGGTTTGGGGGGCCAAAGTTACTACAAAAAAACATCGAACAGATTGGAATAAAATTTCGTATGTAGCTTCCTCTAGGGCCCTAGGTACTCGCTAAGAAAGGGTTTTAAAAAATTTGAAATTTTAGGGGGGTTTGGCGGGTCAAAGTTACTAAAACGAAACACCGAACGGATTGGAATGAAATTTATTATGTAGCTTCCTCTAGGGCCCTAAGTGCTCGCTAAGAAAGGGTTTAAAAAAAATCTAAATTTTAGGGGAGGTTTGGGGGGGGTCAAAGTTACTAAAAATCCCTATAAGAAATACATAGTGTAATATATTTATTAATATAATATATTTTTTGTTAATATACATTTAACTTTGATTTGTCTATCCGTGCAAAGCCGGGTCGTGCCAGCTAGTTGATTAATATTAGAATAAGTCGGTTGTTGAGAGTAATAATTTTGTTTTTAAAGTTATTTAGTTAATATATTTATAACTAGATTCAAAAAATTCAAATACAATCTAAAAATTTGACCAAGACAGGAAAGCATTTTAGTTAAATTTAAAAGAGATGGTGTTAAAATAAAAATATAATTTTTCCAGAACTTGATGGTCCATGACTTTGAAACGAACCAAGGTAGCCTAATAAGCTCTGGTTTGTGCCATTCTGTTTCTCTTTTAATAAGCTTTACAATGGTGTATTACACGACCTGCCTTGAACCAAGGTGCCTAATAAGCTCTGGTTTGTGCCATTCTGTTTCTCTTTTAATAAGCTTTACAATGGTGTATTACACGACCAGCCTTGAACCAAGGTAGCCTACTAAGCTCTAGTTTGTGTCATTCTGTTTCTTTTTTAATAAGCTTTACAATGGTGTATACACGACCTGCCTTGAACCAAGGTAGCCTAATAAGCTCTAGTTTGTGCCATTCTGTTTCTCTTTTAATAAGCTTTACAATGGTGTATTACACGACCTGTCTTTACAATTAAAATTTTTAACCCTCTCTCCCCTCCCCAAAGCCTCAAAAATAAAAGAGGGTCAGGTATGCAAAAAAAATGTACCTGTTATGCAAAAAAAGATATATTTTCAAAGATTTGTTAACAAAGAATCCAGTAACAAATAAATATAATGAATGGTTTTAAAGGGACTTTATGAATACTCTGTATATATATATATATATATATATACATATCGTTTCATGAACGCATGTGTATTTATTTGATTCATGATATTATGTACTAGGGTATACCGTACTTGCTGTAACTCCCTATTTGTTAGTTAATTGTTACTTTACGGCCCTCACCTGACATGTTAGCAGATGACGGACCTTTTCTTTAGGAAATAGAGTAGTGTTCCCAACCTAAGCACATTCTACTATTGAATGTTGAATGCTGGTAAACATACTGTGACTAAAGATTGTAAGTTAGAACTTCAGGCATTTTTAAATTATTTTCATCGATTCAAAATACAACGATGCAACAAATACATTTGGGCCCTTGTTATACGCATCGGATTGATTCAATTTATCAAATCGTAAACATCGATGTATATTGAATATCCGTAGTTTCTAGTTTGATGTAAAGTACGGTAAACATTAAGTATTTACTTATCATAGAATTTTACAAAGTGAAAATTGTGTGGTCCCTGTTTTGTTATACATGTATTTTAATAAGTGATGTTGAGTTATAAGAATAACAAAATCCAGCAATCGTGTTTCTTTACGTTCACATGCGCAGTAAGATGTCATTGAAACGATTGTGTATTATTGCGTGAGTTAAATAAGTTGTGAATTGAGTTTAAGTTTAAAAAGTGTTTTATTTTCTGCTTATAATTAATTACGTAAATTATATTTTCTGTTTTCATTTATTTAAGACATTTAGAGATTGAATTGAAGATTAAAATGATGTATTAGAGCCCATTCTTCCTTATACATTGGGACATCCACCGCAATATGGTGAGGGGTCGTAATGTAGTAAACTTCCGCCGTTATTTTGATGTTAATCTTAATGTTAAACTGGTAGTTTGGGTGTTGATACTGTCACACATTTGTACAAATGTTTTGACAGTAAAAATCATTATTACTAGGATTATAGGTAACAAATAAGTGTATAGAATAGACTAGAACATATATGCTTTATTTAAATATTACCTTATTACAGCAACATTAGCTTTTTAACAATGGACATACGGCCGTCTGATAGGTTGCCATTTTTAACATATTAAACATAAGCATTACTAGGCCCTACATGTATACGGAACACAAACATACAAATATATCAAAATAACCATTAAGTAAAATTAAACACTAGACACACACACACACACCATTAACACTTTCCGTGCTGTGCCATTTTACGGTTCTATTAGCAATGGCTAGCAAGTTGGTGCAATCGGATCGAGCTTGCGGTTTTAAATGCGTCAGTCATAGGTCTTGACGCGTTCGACCTATGACTGAGCGCGGATATAAAGGCATAGTAAAATCTATTAATTTCATACCCATTTTTTGTGAGTCACTTTAAATAAGTTATAAAAATTTTTCTGAATAATAAAAACAATAAACATTTTACGTAAAACACATTTATTTATAATAAAAAATGTCTATAATAAAAATTAATTATATAGTGAAAATTATTATATTAGTGAATGATTTTTTATTTATTTTTGAAAACAAATGCTAGTAAAACCTGAATGTGTTTTATATAACATAATTTGTAAATTATCAAAATAGCAATGACACGAAATTAAATTTTGTATGTTAATTTATCATAATATATAATAAAAAATTTTCTTTTTCTAAATAGGCCTAAGTTTTTATTGGAATTTTACTATAAAATGTACATAATATATTAATTTAGATTTAAATAAAAATAGAAATCATTCATAAACCAAGAGAAAAAGATAAAATGAGGACAAAGCGAAAAATGAACACAAAGCAAAACATGAACTGTTAAGACGTAAGTTCCTTTTTTAAATTTCTCGCTTTCCTCCACTATTACGAACCACTATGAAAATATTTCAAAAATGTACATAATTAGGGTTACCATTCGTCCCGGTTTGACCGGGACAGTCCCGGTTTGGAGCTCTGGTCCCGGTGTCCCGGCCGGTTTGGGATTTTGTCCCGGTTAAAATTGAAATTTAAAAAATGTTTGGTTTTTGCTTACAAAACTTTACATTCGGAATACAGAAATTGTAAACATCCATTCACTGCAACAAAGTTCTATAAATAAATCAGAAAGTTGAATTAGATAACTTATGAAAGAATATCCTTACTGGAAATTTAATCTCACGTTTAAGCACATGCAATTCATAAGGCAGTGTAGTAAGCCAGTAAAGTGTAACATATTTTTGCCTTCTCTAGCGCTAAATAGTAATGTTATTTGCTAAAGGTTAAGTAACAATTGAATTGACAATTTAACAACATGTGCATTAAGCCGATTTTTACCGTTTGGCATAAGGACTAAAAAATGCCGCAATATGTCCCGGTTTCTGAATCTCAAAATATGGTAACCCTAAACATAATATATTAATTTAGATTTATATAAAAATACTAATCATTCATAAACCAAGAGAAAAAGATGAAATGAGGACAAAGCAAAAAAAATGAACTGTTAACCCTCTAACTGTCAGACCACTCAAATTGAGTAGTGAATTGTGTAGTCTGTGACAACTCAACTTGTATTGAATAATTCACCCGCTAAAAATCATCCAATCGCAATAAATCAACTTTAAGTTTTGTATTTACAAGTTTTTTCTAAAACGTATATTCACATACGTAATCATCGTTGCAGTTTTTGAGTTTTCTAAAAGCCAATGTAGCGCGAATTTAATGCACCAAAATTACCTTTAATTCCTGTTTCTATGTCTCTCCCTACAGCCTGCGCGGTATTTTTTCTGCGTTATATCTGTTTACTGAAGGATTCATCACACTTTTACCTATCTGAAACTGCCATCCAATTAAAAACCGGACAAATAGTTCTAAAGTAGTGTTGCGTTTTGTAGACCCTTGCAATTGGTCAGATTTAAACCTATAAAACAGCACATTTTGCGTTCGAGATATCTCTTATAATTCGAATTATTTCAATAGACTTTTTTATATCTATTTATAGACCAAAGTTCAATCTTTCGTTTGGTGTAAAGCAAACTATATTTGATTGGTTAGATGTTATTCAAAAAGCAGTTGAAAATTCATATTTGAGCAGAATTCATACTACCGTTATTCATTCTGCTCAGTCATGGCGATGGACATAATTTGCGGCTTTAACCGCGCTCAGAGCGTAAAGTGTTAAAATTATAAGTATACACACTCGCACAGTTAAAAAGTAAGAAAATAAACAATTAATAAAACAAATTTTTTTTGTATTGTCATTTCTAACACCCGTTCATACAATTATCTAGTAACAAAATAAACATTAAGAAAAATGAAACTCTTGTATAAAACTCCATCTGTACCGCTATGCATTTTGAACAAATTTGCAAAGAGTTGACCAATCCCTACCATTAATAAATTCCTCAAACTCTTGTTTAGGAAATACCTTTTAATGAAAGCATGACTTTCTAAATTCGACTAATATCGGACATTCTGCAATTAAGTGAAAAACATCTTCCTTTACTCCCATATTACACAACAAACATATGAAATTTCCCTCTTGAACCCACGGTTTATAATTAAAAAAATTAATTCTGCCCTACTCTTAAATATCCATTTTATTTCATTTATTGTAAAACTATCATTAAAATACCCCTTTTCATCCAAAAGTAAGTTAAAATTTGCATAAATGCTGTGGTAGGCCCTACTTTCCCCCTTTTGCTGCCAATAAGACATTTTCTGATTGTTCCGTTTTAATTTTCTTAATTAAAAGACTTAATTACATCGAGTTCCAAGATTTTAAACGTTTGCCTAAACCTACTCTATATTTGTCTCCTAATTGTTTACATTGTCTGTACCAAAAGATATCAGCTTAGGCCATCTGCTCAGCCAGTATTTTAGGCAGTCTACTTTCTTGCATACAAATAAGTGTACATGAATTGAAAGAAAATATGATCTATTTCATTTTATTGTCAAACGGTGTATATTATAATTTGAGGAAACAAATGCGGCAAAAGTTTACTTTATGACCCCACGCCATATTGCGGCAGAGGTGCCAATGAATACGCAAGAAAAATCTCCAATACGGAATTGTAATATTCAATTCTATTTCTAAATGACTTAAATAAAAACAGAAAATATAATTTACAAAATTTAATGTAATTAATTATAAACACAAAATAAAACACTTTTAACTTAACTCAATTCACAATTTATTTAACTGAGTAAATATTAGACGCATCTTTTCAATGACAATGGACTGCGCACACGAACGTAAATAAACACGGTTACCGGACTCCGCTATTCCTACAACTTAACAAAGTACATATATAACAAAACAGGAACACACACAATTTTAACTTTATAAAATTCTATAATTCATAAATACTTAATCAACTTGTACTTTACATCAAACTACGGATATTCGATACACATGCACCAGACACCCGACCAGCCCCCCCCCCCCCCCTTATTTTTATAATCAAAATAAGATCAAAAATGATATAATTTGGACCACATTTAGTGATTAATATTTATCGAATAACTCATTTAATTTCACGGTTAATTAATTAAAAATAAATATCCCAAATGAGAGCACAACACGGATTACATACAAACAATAGTTGTACACTGACAAATGCCGTCAGAAATACAAGGTCGAAAAGAGGAAAATATTTAAATGTAAATACTGTACCTGAACACCGGCCGCATGTTGCCCTGTACATGCTACCTCTCGCGAACTGTCAAAAACTAGCACTGAGTGGCTGGTTGCTTTAGCGTTAACATTTTGATGTTTAGTTTTTTGAGTATCATTAGAATAATTCACTAACAAGCGTCTGTGTTTTGTTCTCGTGATAAGCTTGATTGTGTTTAATTGCTTATGTATAAGAAAAGTAATTTCTTGATATAGGCCTACATAAAATGTGTTTAGGTTTACAGTCTTTTACCAAGGATTTAAATTTCTAATAAAGGCTATTGACTAAATAAGAGACATTTTGCCAAGTTTTTGCTTAACACTCTGATAAAATAGTAGTATGTGTCTCTAAAATTTGCTATGTGCTTGTATGTCATCTCATAGAATAAAACTCTATCTTTGTACAAACTTTGATAAATTAAGGCGTACCTCTTATTCCATCCTTTATAGTGGATGTAATATTCCGCAGCATTACTCTTTTCATCAAGTCTGGTGCCAAGACAATGGGCAACATACATCAAACGCCCATGAAAACAAAGCACCGTTTCACCTAAAGAAACAATACTTTTGTCAATTACATAGGTATATATGTATCATGTATATATATATATTATGTTAAGGAAGTAGACAAACAACTAATAGCCTACTGAAAGTAAAAAACAAGTTACATTTCTTTAATGAGTGCAACAAAGGATATAGGATGAAGAATCACATAACTTTATCAAAGTTTTTCTATAAGGTTTGTGTTGATGATATGATATCATTAACATAATCATTCCACAGCATAAATACTATTTTTGCACTGAGCTCCAGCTGAAAAGTTTGAAACATGTTTGCTATTTTTGGAGGATAATATGATTTACAGTGCATTTTGTTTACAGTACATGATCTTTACATTTTGTTTAAGCCTACTAACTCAAAATCCGCATATTCAAACAAAATTAAATATAAAATAGAATAGCCCTACGTATTAGAAACCAAGTTTACTTTACTTCGGTGACACTATCAGAATACATTAAGTTATAGGCCTACACAATAAAATAAACATAAACAAAAGTTATTTAACAAATTGAAAGTAAAAACCAAAACAAAAGAATGTGTAAAATGTTCTGAAAACATATTGCACTATTTTCTTCTGGAGTCTTCTACAGACACAGTCAAAATAATTGTATTCGTAAAATGACAGAAATAAAAAAATAGAGACGGTTAGACTAGGATGACCAAATCATTGCCGGAGAAAACTGGGACAATAAGCCGGGCACCAAAGGACACCCCCCCCCCCCCCCCCCCAATGTACCCAGGTTTCTTTAAATATAAAATATTTGTATTTTTATATAGAAATTTATGTTTTGTTAATATTTTGTTAGCCTGATTATAGCCTATTGATAAACAAAAAATTACTGTGACTTACTTCTATATCTGTTTAATTAGGTAATCATAACTCCTTATTATAACTGTCACTAAATTTACACGCACGTTTCGACATTGTGTTTTGCAACTCAATAACATAATGCGATAAATACGAGAAGCCACCTGTACCGGTACAATTAAACTATTATGATAGTGACAGTGGTAAGTAACGCCGGAAACAAACAATTTTCATAACTCTTCTTAGGCCTTAAGCTAGTTAGTTGGTAGTTCACATAATTAGCGACATATATGGTGCAGCTCAACTATAGACAAATCAAACTGCTTTCAGAAGTAATCTAAAATGTATTAATTTATCGTACAGTATTGTATTTCGTTTAATCTAGCGAAATCAAAAATATATATATAGAACTTCATAAAATCTATTTAAAACTTAAATCCGGGAATTTTTAGCGTCCCAAATCAATTTTCGGGACACTGTATATTAAAACAAAAAACCGGTACAATCCCGGTTTTCCGGAACATTTAGTCACCCTAGGTTAGACCTGTTTTTTTAAAAGTTAGGCGTAAATTTACTATTCGATCCTCGGCTGATATTTTGGCATAAGTTTAGGCCTACTATTCGAAACTAGACTGATATTTTTGCAGACAACAATGTTGTTTTACATTCTACTGTTAAATGTTGAATACAGGTAAACATACTGTGACTAAATAATATAGGTTAGAACCTTAAGGCTTCTTTTATTCACCGCGGCAGGTCGCAGCGGTCCGTCGCTGCGGCCGATCGCTGTCCCAAATTTGGGCGCAGCAAGTCGTTGCAATCGATCGGTGTCGCGTGGAGGGGGTAAAAGTGCTGCCAACCACATTAACTTAACTTACCTTCATCTATAAATCGTTCAGTGTTAATATCGGTTACCACTAACGAAGTCATTTTGTGTTGTATACCACACAAGTTTTATCAGCTTCAAAAAGACACGACTACAGTACGCACAGCCGAATAACAAGGCCACGTGTCATGACGTTCGAGGTGGCTTGGGTTGGTAGCAATGCGAGAGCGGGAGCGGGCTGCCACGTAGAATAAACGGTCCTATACAACTCAATGCATATAAGAACCGCTCGCTGCCAGGGATTTCTAAGTGCAGGCGACTGAATTTACAAAACGCTGCGACACATCGCTACTTTTGAGACCGCTCTTTTTTGAATAAAAGTACCTATTTAGGGCAATGCACTTACAAAATCGCGGCGACAGACCCTGCCGCGGTGAATAATAGAAGCCTAAGGCTATTTTTTTTTTTATTATTTTTGCATTTCTGTTGCCATAGGTTAGCCTAGGGTCAAATAGTAAATTTGCGCCAAAAGTTACCCAAGCTAATCTAAAAAATTAACAGAAACACATTGACAGTGTAGACTTTAACACATCTAATTTTAATTCAATCTCGGTAAAAAATAATAATTTCGGATAAAATATGTGTAACAATTTATTTGAAATATCTCAAAAACTAATCCAAACTTAACCCTTCAAGATATAAGGCATACTTTACCTTCCTGAAACTTAAACACTTTAACGTCCTCCGTTTCGGTATTATCGGCCATATTAAATCATGTGCAGATAAAAGCGTTTACAGTATAACTAAATTGAACAGGATATACTAAAATGTTACAAATTATTTCAAAATTGAAATTTGTTTACGCTGCACTCCGCGTCTGCTCCTACTTGCATATACCCGCCAATATCTTAGACTTAGACTCAGTGTTGCCAGACCGAGTTTGTAACTTTCCCCGCCAACCCCTTAGAAAATCCCCGCTTTTACCCGACAATAAGTAAGCTAATCCCCGCAAAATACCCGCAAGAGCTAAAATACATGAAAACTAGGTAGTCTAATTATCTAGGTAAATTTGTTGATTTGATTATACAGAAGTTTGCACTTAACTATATATAGGTAAATGAGATCATCAATAAATTAATATCACAATCAACATTCGTCAAAACTCCCAACAAAATAAAATTTAATAAAAATAGAAAACAAATTAAGTTGATAAAAACAACCTTTGTATAGAAAATAAAGTAATTTAATCACCCACAAACAGTTATTAAATGGGCCTAATAGACTAAATGTTATTAAACATCTACAAATATTAACTCCTATAAAAGCGAGTGTACGT
Organism: Philaenus spumarius; assembly: GCA_018207615.1. Taxonomy (NCBI): domain Eukaryota; kingdom Metazoa; phylum Arthropoda; class Insecta; order Hemiptera; family Aphrophoridae; genus Philaenus; species Philaenus spumarius. The sequence goes on along the minus strand of JAGFPH010004002.1, from coordinate 39,853 downwards.
CCGTACATGAGTAACATATAATATAACAGCTGATTTCATCCATCATCTTTAATACTTAAACAAACCCAGTGTAGCTTATAGTTTAAGGTTATGTTTACAACTTCAATCGTTATAATATCTTGTGAAGTTGATTTTTTTAAATATGAGTTACAGAACTAATGTATGCTATAATAAACGTTAAAATATTTGCTTTGAGGTTATAAACTGTTTATAAATACAACCTTTATCATCAGTATATTATTTGTCTATACAAATTTGAAGAGATAATTATCTATTCGTTTAATTTCGGAAACATTCGTACATCTTTGTATAACATATAAACATTTTCAATTATTAATTTCTTCACTACAATATTAATATCTCCTAAATCATTTGATCTATCAATATGAAACAGAGAGCAATTTAAAAGATATATCTTTCTTTAAATATTTAATAACGTACAGTATGTAAATAAAAATGTTTAACAAATAGGCCAACAGTTTTTATAAGGCCTCGGCCACGATACGAGCGGTGGGCGGTGAGCGGTGGGCGGCGGGCGGCAGTAGCAGGTGCAAGCGGCACACATAAATTATCTAACTGATGGAGTTTCCTTGTTAAACACGGTTGGGTGGCTACGATACAAGCGGCGGATGTGCGTTGACCTAACTCTCGCTCCAGAGTGCCGCTCATGATCAAATCAGTTAGATAATTTTTCGACTGCCGCCCGACGCTCATGGGTTTCTTTACTTTCAACAAACATATGACATTGGTTAAAAAGGCAAAATTAAGTATTTTTGATACGTTTACGTTCATGGCATACTAACGACCACTTATATACAAAATTTCAAGAAAATCCGACGGTAAACAAAAAAGTTGCTAATTTTTGCGAGTATACTTTCGGAATTTGGTATTCGGTTCAAGGATTTATTTATTCTTTAAACACCATGAATTATGGAATAAACAACACCAATGGATTAAAACTTTCTGTTATGGGACTTCTTACCATTGTTATTTTCACAGGAAGCATAATATTTTAAAATTACTCCTTCCCCGGGTTACACCTGAGTTTATGTTAAAATCCAAATTTCAAGAAAATCCGACTGTAAACAAAAAAGATTCTAAATTGTGCGGTTATAATTTTGGAATTTGGCATTCTGTTCAAGAGTTTATTTATTTTTAAAACCTCATAAAGGATTTAAACTTTCTGTTGTGGGACTGTTTAACATTGTTATTTTCACAGGAAGTATAATTATATTTTTAAATACTCTCTACCCGTATTACACCTGAATTTCTGGACAAAAAGTCTACGGTTAAAGATATAGTAGTCCTACATTGTGATTTTGAACAAGTGATGCCGTAAACTGACTGAATGACTGTCAGGAGATCTTAAGTGAAGGGATAACATGATCCAGTCTCGTAAATTATTGTTTGTTATCGATGGGATAAAGAGATGAGGGTGTTTGCTATCTCACTCACCTCGCCTGTTCATTTGTTCGGCTACGGACAAACTGCCCCACTTTTTTTGGGTCATTTCTAATATACAAACTGCCCTACAAGGTCCAGGTATAAGAACAAGGTACAGGCCGGGGTGTCGGCGACATACAAACTGCCCTACTTTCTACCTGACACAGGTACGGGATATTTCCCTCCGAATTCCCTCATACCAATAAATAAATAGTTTAAATTAGATAATAACTAGTAGACCCACTTCGTTTGCATAGATTGTTTAGACATACAAAATAATACAGATAATTTATGAACCAAGTTGAAACAGCCAGTATATTCGTGTATTTATTTATCTGTTATTCTTATCTAATAGGAACCGTTGCGTGCTTATATAATAGGTTAGGTTAGGTTAGATTAGGTAAGGTTAGGTAAGGTTAGGTTAGGTTAAATATTAGATAAGAATAACAGATAAATAAATAACTAACTATAACCAAACTATAACTAACTGTTATAGTTATACTGTTATTGTTATAGTTTGGTTACTGTAGCCCGTGCATCACTGAGGATGGCGACATTATCGTTGAAACGCGTTTGAGGTTAGTAAACGTATTTATTGTGAGATTTTGTGTTCAGGTTTTATTTTATCTAAGTTACTTTCTCACAAGTCAAGCTCATTAGTTATTTATTACTCTTGCAATATACATTTTATCGTATGAGAGTAAATTCAATTAAAAGTGTTTTTATTTATTTTACAAAACAATAAAACAGTTCAACGAATTGTATGGCTCAAAATTATTTTATTAATTAATTAAGTACGGTAATAATTTTCTAATAAATAATAAGAAATTATACAATAATTACTAATATTTCCCTTAACTCTTTCAGTCACCTTGTCCTATATCTAGGACGATACAAATAACATTTTTTATATACATATCTTATTAAATATCCAAGGTTACAGTCATATGGTTGCATTCTTAAGATACCAAACTAAAGTTTTAACATTATGAAATATTAACAACAAGAGTAATAACAAAACACGTGTTATGCCAAATTACAGTTTTTTAGAAAATGAAACTTTTTAAATCCTGTCAATTTCACAATTTTATACCTGAACTATTATCTACTACATCTAACCTAAATATTTGTTTACACAATAGAGTTTTTTACAACCATTTAGTTTAGAAATCATACAAAATGTAATATGTATTATATAAATTGTATTAAAGTATCGTCCTATATATATATAGGACATTGTGACTGATGGTTAGAGGTAGTTTAGACTTTAGACTCATGTTCTGTCTTGTGTCATGAAGTGTAAAGTAGCATTGTGTATTAGTAAAAAAAATAATAGTTTAGTTAATTTTCACAAGAAAATAATAATAAACTAGTCAATGATAACAAAATCTCTATATAAAGCATATGTACGGACGAGTGTGAGAAAGTTGCCGCTTGTATCGTGGCCACATCCGCCGCTCAGGAATTTTGCTACTGCCGCCCGCCGCCCACCGCTCACCGCTCACCGCTCGTATCGTGGCCGAGGCCTAATCCTTATTATTTACCGAGTTAAAAATCCCCGTCAGCATAGTGAGGTAGGCATCGATAAGTAGGACTTAATGTTGTTTTTAAATAGTTAATTTTGTAAATGATGTATTTCTGATTAATTAATTATTTATGTATTTCTGCATCTAATTAATCAGCCTGTGATGTTTCACTGCGGGGACTTACTAGTAATATTATATTTGTAAAACATTAAATACAAAATGTTAAAGACGAATTAAATAATATCGTAATGAAACAGGTTAAATTCAAATTAGCTATAATATAAATTAAATTAGAAACATTTTAAAATGAATAAGGCTTTGAAAAATTGTTAACTGCATAAATAATATAATTATATGAAAAGGACACTGGACATATAATTTTTATTCTGCCAAAAGGTGAAATAAAAAGTGTTTTTAATAAAATGATAAAAGTATAGCTTTAGACTAAGACTCTCGTTCGCGTTATATCAAAACCCGACAATCCTGACAACAACAAACAAAAATCAAAGCACAATAATTACAACAATTAGCTTAAGCACAACGCACTTGCAATAGAGTAAACTACTCAGTAGTGCTCAGACGCAACGGAGTAAAATACGGAGCCTAGAGAAAGTAATTCACAACCATAAATGACAGAAATTTTACTAAATAGGCTACATTTGCAATAAATTTAAGGAAAATGTTACATTTATTATTGAATTTATTCATTAAAACGTATTATTCTTAATCCCGCAAAAAAACATAATCCCCGCACTGGAGGGGCCCAGCAATTACCCGATATTAACCAATCCCCGCAAAATTACCCGCAGGATTCTAAAATCCCCGCATGCAGTGTAAAATACCCGACATTGGCAACACTGCTTACACTAGAGTTAGTTAACAACCAAATATCTTCGGTTGTTCCCGAGCTGTGAAGTTGTAAAATAATATCAGTGAAGATGAAGCCGACAGAGATGTTGGACCGAACTATAATACAGTACTAATATAGGATATAATAACATATATACTGTTTTAATGTATTTAAATTTAAGGTATTTTATGTTATAAAGTTGTTTTGTTTTATCACTACTCAGTTTTGTATGATTTTAAAAGAAATAAGAGTATGGAGAGGAATACATTAAGTTTAATAATAACTCCAAAACATAATTTTTATTATATTTACTATAAAATAAAATTTCCAAATTTGTCCCCAGAGTCCGGACCCCTAAAATAAGTTTAAAAATAGCCACAAAACTCAATTATCACTTTGAAATATATTTTATTTTAAAATGACAATTTTTCCCTAAGAGAAGACTCCCTCCTCCACCATTGTCCTCTTTTCAAATGCTGGCCAAGGAGTCTGGTCCGGGTTTATATCCAGCTCTTCAGATCTACATCCGAGGTACGTGTCCGATTTAGTGGAATGGAGCGAATTTCGGTTATGAATCACATGGTTGTTCAATTCAGTCCAGTCTATATTGTAACTCGGTATTTATTTCGTATTGCGTTCATTACAGTAAAGACCACGAAAGAATACCGTTGAGGGACGCCGGGACGGGCTTGTGTACACCGAGACCTTGAACGCTCCAATCGCCTTAGTGCGACGTTGTCACGTTCTTCCCACGCTTCTAACTGAACGCGGCTGACCCAACACATTTTTATAATTCTTTAAACTGTACGCTCAAGCCTCGAGCGGTAAATACCAGGAGTGTTCGAGACTAGTAGATATGGCAACGCTGCGCGCCCATCCTATTGGCCGCCACGCAACGGTATTATTTAGTGGTCTTTAATATAGTAGAATGGAGTTGTAATAAATGAAATAATAGTTACTACGTTTTCTATGATTGTATTATAGCAGGCTTTACAAATATGATCGATTAAATTCAAGTCATTAATGAATATGATGTAGATAGCGTTGTTTTTATATAGACAACATTATTTGTATGTTTACTTAAGTATTTTAACAAAATTATGGATTGATGTGTAATATTTTATGAAATAAAAATAAACTATTTTGAGGTAATTATTATTATTACAAAATAAGAAAGTTTGGGCAAAACACGTATCAGTCTTCTGTTTTTAATTCGAAAATCTGTCTCAATCTATATGGGTTTACATAATATCAATCAAAATTATTTTATATAATATCTAGCTACAAAACAAAATTGTCCCTTCTTTGACAATTGTAATATAAACAAATATTTACATAGCTAAACTTTCAATATGAAGTTTTCAATAAATGTTTGATTAGAAGCTTCTTTTAAACCCACTAGGTGATATCATAAGCTATGTTAAAAATGTAAATAAAGAGCACTACATTCATTAATATATGAAGTGATAACGAATCATTTTAACCTAAACATTTCTAAATAGCTTTTACAGTTCTACGGACCTGTATCCATCTAGACTTACCTATCTCTTGGTAAACATGCTATTTGCTAATGCAATAATTCTAACCAGAAATAATAATACCAAGATGCTAACTGAAGTAATAGAACACAGCTGGTTCAAATTATGGTTATTTTCTCTTAAGCTAAGGGGTTATTTTCTCTTTTGGGTTATCAACGCGATTGTCAGTCAAGACTGATCATGTATGGGGGGGCTATACATGATATTACGTGTATATTTGATATATTTGCATGATTGATTATGACTGACAATCCATTTTCGTGTCTGATGAACTGTGTATGTCTACAATATATCAGCCATATCAGTCTATCGAGTCGAACAGTTTTAACGAGTCGTGTCGGTTTTGTCTTGTACATTTTCTATCCTCGTGGTTTATAAAATAAAATAAATAATAAAATGGCTAATAAGTTAAATAATGAAGATTTTTGGAGTGAATTTATACCGCAGTTTACCGGCTACTTGGAAAATAAAAATTGATATGTACAAAGACAGAATTTTATAACAAGAATGCTACATCAAATTAACAGAAAAACTAAAGGAAATTGATCCATCCGCTGATATAAATACAACTAAAAAAACACTTTGAGATCGAATTATCGTCGTGAGTTGAAGAAAGTGATAGCCAGTACAAAATCAGGTGCAAGTACCGATGATATAATATACTTGCCGTCAGTTTGGTATTTTGAAGAATTGGAATTTTTACGTGACCGCGAGGTTCAAATTACTGGAACATCGACAATGGATGAAGACGGTGAAGAAACATTATCGAATACGACGACAAAGCAATCGCAAGATATAACATTATAAGATACAGTACGTAATAACATAATATTTTATTTTTGAAAATTAATTCCATAACTATATATTTTGTCGTTATATACCTAATTAGATAAATAATAAATATATTTAACTTTTCGGTTAATATTTCTTTCAACTTTTCTTCGGTAGACAGACGAAAATTTTTGCGATTTTAATGAATTTTGTCAGTTTTAACTTTAGACGCTTATTCAAAAAAATGTATTGTGGATTTTCTCAACGTGACAGCGAGAAAATTATTTATCTACAATAAAATTAAAAAAAAAGGTGGGCAAGGAGGTAAATTTGGTCAAAATTCGAACTTTAAATATTTATAAATAAAAAACTGTGCCTAGTATTTTTAATATTTTTTAACTCCTATTGTAACAATATAACAGGAGCCTGGTATTTTAAATTTTCCATAATGCAGTTTAATATTTTTTATTAAAAGAACCACTACTATGACACTATACACGATACACCATACTTTCAATAGCAATACCTAGCAAAACGAATGAGTGAATGACTGTAGATTGTCATTCTTGATTGACCGTGTATGGAACTTATGGAAGTTATCAATCATCAGTCAATGATCAGTCTTGACTGTCAATCGCATTGATCGTCATTCAAGACTGACCGTGTATATAATAATCATGATATTACGTGATCCGTAAATCCGTATAAACCGCAACCATAGAGTCATATTATTATCTCTGGGCAGTTGGCAGTATTGAGTATTGAGTACGTTAGATATTGAAAAATTGAAAGCTATTTTTGATTTGTTGTTTTTTTTTATTTATTATGGTCCTTATGTTCGTTTGATACTCTTGATACTAATTTTACGACTTGGAAGTAATGATTATGTTCTGAATTTCCCCAAAATTTTATATTCTGAGATCGATAGTAAATTAATTTTAAAAATTACATTGTTGTATTAAATAATTGGAAGATAATCAACATGTCTGGTGTTTTAGAGGTAATTTCAACCTTTTCACTTTTGAGGTTATAATTTTAGTAAGGGATTTGGTTGTACAAATAAATGTAGACATTTTATATACTTTATGAATTCACATACCTCAACTAAACAAATTTACTTAAAATTCCGAAAGTTCTGTGAATTATTTAAGGGCTAATGAGAGTGTAAAGAAATTATTATTAGCCTACACTTAAGAAATCTGTTATGAAAACCTTTGTAGGCATACATAACCTATTTGATTTTGACATAATGATCAAAACACATCCATGATAGTGTTTAAAATAAGTTAATAAGTAATCATGAAAAAATTTTTAAAATATATTTTTCCAAACATGCTGTTTTTTTTTTCAATTTTATAATACATAATAAGTACATTTATTTTGTCACACCGAGAAACTGAATATTTAACATTAATAATCCTAGTTTAACCCTAGGCCTATAGGTTTTTTGTGTTCTTAATCACAAATTAAGCGTTTCTATGCCACCTGTGAAAAATATAAATCCATTGTAAAACATATACCAATAGTTTGCTGGCTGCCATCTTAACTCTTGGAAATAAATTATTATTAATTGCAACAAAGGCATTATTTCAAGTTAATTTCCAAATTTTTTAATACTTGGAGATTAACCCGCGAGGACTCGCGCTATTGATAGTTACGTGATCACTCGCGCCGTTAGGGCAAACCTAACATTTGGTAAAATTGATTATAATTGCATTTATTGTTATAAATTACGGTGTTTTGGAATTATTTCAAGGCGTTAAATAATAAACTGATATACAATAATTAATTTTATATGTTTATTACATTTTTGAACACACATGTAGGCCTACTCTTAGTAAATTATTAGTAATTTTGAAAATTGTCAAGTTTTACTACAATTTTTTAGTTTATACTAACTCATAAATTTACATACAATACTTTATAATTTTTTAGTTAATAATTTTCAAAAAGTGCATACTAAAAAGAAGTTAATATAATAAATCTGATGAAAATTATACTTATTCCGACCTTAACTGTGTGCTGGTTTTACTCATCTGAGTCTGAAACGGGTTCTTCGGTACAACGGAAACACATGTAAACAGTTTTTTTTGTATGTTCACCACATATCTTCTGGCTGCAGGATGAACATGCTCTTGTTGTGAATCTATTTTTCCGTACTGGGCAGAATGCACATCTTCCTTTCTGTTCTTGTGGCATCGCTGGAGAGAGAAGAGCTGGTTGGCCAGTCAGACGTCTTATGGTTCCTCGAAGTTCTGTAGGTAAGGTTTCAATGGATCCTCGTCGTATCATGTGTGGTTTGATTAGAATCTTTGCTAAATCAGTCAAAAATAGCCTTCGCAGTTTGAGTTCACCTGTATTAGTCTTGCAAATTATTTGAGCATTTATTGCCCCAACATTGAGAAGTCCGCCAAAAACAGTCAATGGCCATCTGTTGCTAATTCTCGTTACACTATACTCACTTTTGAGTCTATCGACAACATCCACACCCCCTTTTGTCATGTTGTAAAATGTTATAATGGTGGGTTTTGCAGCATCGTCAGTGTCTGCGTCAATTTCATCATCATCGTGCATTGTCGATGCAACAAGAACATTCTTCTTAGTTTTTTTATCTGGGATGTAGGATACAATGGTGCACTTATTTGGTGGATTTCCAAATGCAAACATTGAGCTGCACCTTTTCCTGTCCTTTATTGCCAGGAGTTCTTGAGGAAGTTCCGGTTTGTTTTTTTCTAATAGTACCAACAACAGTAATTCTGTGATTAGCGTATAGGTCGTTCAATAATGGGACACTTGTGAAATAGTTGTCCATCGTAACATTTATTCCACTGTTATCAATTGGCTCTACCATCCTTAGAACCACACTTGTAGCATCGTTAGCTGTAGCGTAGGGACCTGGAGGTTGCTTTCCAGCATAGAGTTCCATGTTACATGTAAAAAACGATTTTGCATCTACAAGAGCATAGATTTTGAGCCCATATTTCGCCGGCTTATTAGGTATATTTTGGCAAAATTTGCAACGGCCACGAAAACCTTCCAACATTTCATCGAGAGTTACTAATTCTCCCACATTATAACTTAGTTTGCACAAACTTACAAACCGCTCGAAGATATCCCGTATGGGAGCAGCATTGTCAATTTCCTTTCTTTGAGCACGTGTATGTCTATCATCAAATCTAATAGCCTGTAATAACGTGTGAAATCGTCTCTCGGACATAGTTGCTGCAAATATCTCAGGTGCCGTTCCATCATTGCTCCAAAGTTCATGAGTATTTAAGTGGTTAGCTTTTTTCACTCCTATAAGGTATAAAAGCCCAAAAAATGCTTGAACTTCTACAAAATCAGTATCGTTGCAGTCTCGCGCTCTTGTGTAATTTGGACGCATTCGTTGTAACTCCTGGTTTGTGTAATGTACAATGTCTGAGATCATGTCATTAGGAAAAAATATCTTCAACAATCAACGGGTTCTTTCAAGTCTCTAAATGACCGCTTTACAGAAGGAAGTTTCTTTATAATATTTTGTCTTGCCCTTTTTGTTGATTGTGGCTTGTGTACATTCCAGTTAGTTACTCCATCTTTAGATGTGTAAGAGGCAGACACCCGTTCAATGGGCCGTTGTTTCTGTGTAGAAGGCCCAGGTTCCACAGTGTTTGTGTTTATAGGAATTGTTTGGACTATATCTATAGCTTCATCAACATGTTGTGCGGTGTAATAACGAGGGCTATTGTCACCAGACTGTTCTGTGTCTACGTCACAATCGTCATGTTCACTTTCATTATCGGTATCTGATAAATTTCCTTGAAAAGAAATATTACCTTCACTTACATCATTTTCCTCAAGCCAGCACCGAATTTCATCTTCATTTGCTTTCTCCATCACTAAACTTAGCCTACTAGCAAAGTTTTACTAACAAAAACACTAAAACAACAAAACACCGCAAATAATAAAACTAAAATGGAATATTCCGCGATCACTCGCGTCGTTAGAATGGAACTAACACCAGCACTGACACGACCACTCGCGTAGTTAGGAGCAGACTAACAACAGCACGGCGCCTCACTTCCCCCACTCCCTCTACCCCCACCCCGAACTCTACATTCTCGGAACAAGTGCGGAAGCTGCTGAATATACTCTAGATAGCATATTTAGAACCTGAGACCCATTCGACAAAAATTAAAAAAAATTCCTTTACAACAACTAACAATGTTAGGTTCAATCTAATAGCGCGAGTTCTCGCGGGTTAAAAACACTATCTACTGTCATCGCCTGAATATAAATTGCCTTTTGGAAAGATTGAATCCAGGACTCTCACTTACGAGGTGAGAGTGGTTAACATTACAATAACCATGGATCTCCCAAAACTATTTTTATAATAATATACAGTAAACTCCAACTATTCAGATGCTAACTAATCATATTCCCATATGTGCGGATAAATTTAGAAGGACAATTTAGCAGCGAGAGAAACAAAGAGAAAGTATAATAGAGTACGGTACATGTCTTGTTTTTAATTAATTGATTTTATTTACTATACAGTAATTTCGGACACATTATTATTTACCCAATTAACCAGGATAATGTGAGTTTTACTATATTAAGAATTTGTATTATAGACTTACAACCCTTAAACAAACTGAATTTCTCATCTAGATAAGGTAAAAATGCACTAAACGTTAATTCTTAGGCCGGTTTCACACTGAAGGAGACAAACTGTTTGTTGCGAGGTGACAGCCGACACCAGCTGTCACCTCGCAACAAATATAAAATCTGTCTACATCAAACCCGGTTTTTTCAGCCTTCAAAATGTGTTTAATTGATGAGGATGATATTCTTTTGTGGGCTATTTGTTTTATCTTACAAGAGGAAGAGAACGAAAATCATCGCAATTATTGGGCGGTTCCATGGAACAGGAAGCGGGATATAAAAGTAGTTTTATAAACAAACTTAAAACTGATGAAAAACGATTTAAAAACTTTACTAGAATGAGTGTTTCGAGCTTCGGTTATATTCTATTGGGTTTAACTGGAGAAAGTTTGATGAAAATGACAACAAACTTCAGAAAACCCATACGACCAGAAGAAAGGATATACGATTATTTGTAATTATTATGAAAGAAAACATTACTTAATGTATAGGCCTGCAAACTTACAAAAAGAGGAAGCTCAATGTCCATTTTAGAGGTTTAACCAAGTACAATATTTTAAAATAACTTACAAAATGAGGCAGCACAATGTCTATTTCAGTGGTATCACCAAAAACACTATTTTAATACAACTTATAAAATGAGGAAGTGCAATGTCCATTTTAGTCGTCTCACCAAGTTTACTATTTTAACACATTTTGCAAAATTAGGTAATAATATGACTATTTCAGTATTATTAAAAAAAATACACTTTTTTAACATAACTTAGAAAATGATGAAGCACAAAGTCCATTTAAATTATTTTATTATTTGTAGACTATATGTATGTAACTATAGGCCTACCCTTAAATTATTGTTTGTATGTTTAATTTATTTTACCTGCCTCAAGGGCAATATAAACACATAATTTATTATGTTTTGTGCAAATCTATGGCACAGTACCTTTCAAATGATATAAGGTTCTTTCCTCTTCTTTTATAATAAATATTAAAAAATGCTTGCAAAATGTTTGATGTTTACTTATTAATATAATTTTTCAAATAAAAATACCACAATTGAACGCAAATTGATTTGTATATTAATGAAAACAATTTTTTAAACATAAACTATATGACATTCATTATGTTGTTGAACGATGGATGTCCGCAGGCCTAAACACCTATGGATCGTGGTGTGCTTTCATTTTTGGGTTATAAAATGAGGCCCTTTCTTGAACAAGGGCCACGAGTTCGTCTGCATCGAATTCCTTCTTCAATATAAACACGACACAAACTAATTTTCAACCACGTGATGACTCGTTGGAATAAATCTGACGCATGCGCACCAGCAAAAGAAGAACAGACTGTCTGCTCGCGATGAAGTAGGAGCTGTCAACCAATTCTGTCTTCTCAAGTCTGCTTGCAAAATTTTATCGCGTCTGATTCTATGTGAAACCCCTAATTTAAAATACATTGGATCAAGCACCGGGAGACAATTTGTCGCGTCTCTTCGTGTTTTGTCTCCTCCAGTGTTAAACTGGCCTTATCCATCATTATTAAAGTAAATTCATTTCTATAGTTAAGGTGTGGTTGAAAAATAATTGGCAACCTTGAATTTGTCTAAATACTAATCAACATTTAGTAATTTGTCTAATTTATCAACATACAGAGACAGTATTTTAAACAGCAAACTTCAGAATATTTTGAACTTTTTATAAAAATTTTAAGAAAACATGTCACGTTTAAAAATGTATATTTGTTTGCCTAATGTGTATACACTTGCGCAATATGTTGGGGCAATTGCAAACACAACTCTTCCATGACAACCCTTCTGACAGTACAGTACAGTAGACTTCTAACAGAAAGGGTTATTGCAGTGTGTTTGGATAGTGCTGTTTGTGCTATCTAAATTCATTTTAAAACGTACAGCTTGTATTATTTTGCACTGATAAGTGCTGCTCTCTACTAGAAAGTATGAATACACTATGTAGAGCAGTGTCATTTGCAAGCTTTACTTTACACAACGGTGTCGTTTTATGTTGGACTTACTGAAAGCAATGTTACAGCGTTGAACGAGTTAATGAGTACTTTGGAAATATGATTTAATAAGTAACATGGGTGGTAGTGACGAACCAGTTCTTTTTAATTTTGAAAACCGTATAATAGGCATATTGTAGATGCCACATGTACTGATAACTCCGCCCATGGGCGCTAGTGGTGGACGGAAGGAAAGAAACAAATGTTTCAATGGACAAAGACCGAATTTCTTCCGCAAGTTCATAATTTTAGTCAAACAACTAAATAAATACTGGTTTCAACCCACATTATGTTGTACAAACAATACATCTGAAATATTGGATTATTTTTAATGTTTTGTGACTTCAGAATTTACCAGTAAAATCACTTTTAAGACAAATAAATATTTGCAATATATAGTTCCTTATATAAATCCAACAGTTTCATCTATACTTTGAAAATGAACGGACACAAATTCCAATGAAATTTATTTGTTTTTAGCAGTAATTTCCAGAATAATGGCTTGAATTAATGTTGGTCCACAGTAGAGTCCCGCTATTCCGAACCCCACTATTCCGCGCCTCTTCCGAACAGAGTTCAGAAAAATACCGATTTTTTAACCCTAGAACCGGCAGCTTTAACGAAAATGGATTTTTTGGCGTGTGCAAGCATTTATTCAAAAATTCGCCAAAAATAGTAAATTAACCCCAATCCAAAAGTGTTCCATAGCTTTTTTGTAGAGAAAAGTTCAAAGAAATTGTATATGCCAGTAATAAAAATTATAGATGTAAAATTTAGAAAGTTATTAGCTCAAGAAACAAAAAATGTTCAGTTACGAAAAATAAAAGTTCAACTTTAAGTCTACATAAAAAGTAGTAAACATTTTTTGTAATTTTTTCCATAAATGTAAAAAAGTTTCGTAATTTAGTTCTAAATAGAACTGTATAAAAACATTTAACATTTTTAAATTTCTTATTTTGAAAACACGAGATTTTATGTTCTTACTACAAGTCTGCTATCAAAAGTATGCCAAGTTAGAAACGTAATTTACTAAAATATGCTGCCCAAAAATAAAATATTATTATAACAAAGTGTAGAGAATAAATCAAAAAACTGAACTGTATACTTGTAAATTATCTTTTCATAAAAGTGTTTGACTTAGAATTATTTGAATAACAAAAGTTAGAAAAATATAGAAAACTCTTGTCTGTACAAGATGCGCGCGCAAACACCTATGTCTGGCTATGTTGTAAAAGTCCGTTACGCTTCAGATTTGAACGTTAGGTGAGACCGTATTAGCAGTCACTTTCCCACGGTCCTACACAATAAACTGTTCAAATATAGCATATTTCGTTTACAGGGGAAGTTAGCTTGAAGCATTATGTTTACAAAGATACCAAAATATCTCTAAAAACGATTGAGGTCACACACATATCACGTGAAATAAATAACGCTGTTTATTGGTTGGAAAACTGACCAATTGCAAGGGTCTACAAAACCACTTACAACTTCAGAAATATTCGTCCGATTTATGATTGGATGAAAGTTTTGGATAGGGGAAATTGTGATGAATCCATCGATACATAGATTTAACTAAGACAACCTACTGGGCGGGTTTTAGAGATTGACGAAAGTTGAGTAATTTCGTTATGTTTTGTATGAATTTTCGGGCGCCGATTGATTTGTAGAAAACTAATAAACTGCAACGATGATTACGTATGTAAATATACGTTTTAGAAAGAAATTGTAAATACAAAAAATAAAGTTTGAAACATTACCTTTCCAATGGTGTTTGTCTTTTTGAGATTGGAAGATTTTTAGTGGGTCAAATATTCAATACAATCACGCGTTACAAATGTGTTGTCATGATCGCACGTTTCGTGCGATCTGCCGGTTCTAGGGTTAACATAAAATCAGGAGAAATGAAAAAGATGTTCGCGAAAAACGTACATATATTGTTATACAAATAAGTTAAATAGAGATTACACATAAAGAAGCTTGATGAAAACGCCTGAAGCCAAATTGGAGTGAAAGCTGGTTTTGTTTTCTTCACGTTTTCCATCCGTTTTGCGGGAAGGAAGCTATCGCAACAAGCGTGAGGTGAAACGGTACCGGGTCTTTCAGAAAGAAGGAAGGATTAGATGCAACAGCTAGGCACTATTGTCCGTTTACAGTTTAGTTGATAGCATGGGCCTTATGGAGACTTGCCGCGCTCCTACTTGACCTAACTACATCGGCTCCTATTCACTACCACATTGAATTATGAATATCCATGTCTCAGTGTTAAATTTCTTCACTTCAGTAACGTACCTCATGTTTAAGTAAACCCCATTATGATGTTTAAACTACAAAAAACATTACATTAGTTTTATTCTAACGTGTATTGCTGTGCTATTTCAATTCTAACAAATTGTTTTCTGAAAGCGAATATATTCTCCCAAATAAAATAATATACTCTCCAAATAATTACTACAGTACTATATACATCAGAATTTAGGTCATGATAGCTAGTACAGCACCAATAATGCTCTGTTGTTTTCTGTAAACTAAAGTTAGTGCTTATTTTTCTCAATCCTTAATTCATTTCGATAAGAAATTTTGAATTTAAAGATTTTTCCTAAAATTTTTATTTATTATATTTTATATTTTTTATTAAATCATTTACTTTTCTAAAAAAAACAGCACTTCCATCAAAATAAATAGAAACAAAACAACTATTTTTCTCTTTGTATTAATGTTCCACGTTAAGGTCCCCTATACCTTGCGTAAAACAGCAAAAATATGCACTTCGTATTACCGTGTTTCGGACGCCGTTTTTCAACCTAAAAAGTTGTGAAACATCTTAAATTGTTCTTAAAGGCTTTGTGCTTTCGTCTTATATCTCATAATTTAAAGAAATCGACGGCAACTCCTTTTAATCAACAGTTTAAACGAGTAAAAATCTATTATTTTAAACGCATTTTTTGGGAGTTTTAAGCAATAATTTCCATATTTTAAGGTAATATGTAAAAAATACAAAGCCTTCTTTATAACTTAAAGTAGTTTCCCAGATTATTAATTTTAAATAGAATCCGAAACACGGTATTACGAATGCATGTTTCAACGATTTTGCGGCTTGAGGCAGGCCTTTTGCATTGAAATCATACTGTACACTCGGGAGTTTTCTTCAAGGTAAAGAAGAGCCTTAATACAAATTATTCTTGAATATATAAATATCAATAAAAAACAAAATCAAGGAAAACGTATTCCTAATAACTAACAGTTTAAATGAGTTTTATGAAGTTGATGTTTTCATGTGGGCTACTAGCGTAAGATCTTCGTTTTAATAGCAAGGAGAATACCTGCCCATGCTATCAACTAAACTGTAAATGGGCATAGTAGTGTTGTTGCCACCTGCCAGATGCATTCATCCGTTTTTCTCCTTCGTTTCCATTATCTCGAAGGAATTTTATTTTTTTCTCGATCTTATTTCAAGACGATGCGGTACTAACGGACAGAATGCAGGATGACAAAACGGACAATTCGAACAACCTATCCCTTCCTTTCCGTTTTTAGTAGAAAACGGAATCATAACGTAACGGAAGGAAAAAAACAGACGGTGTAAACCTACACTAAGGCGAGGTCAAGAGCATTTGCCGCGTCTACGTGTGATATGAGTTCAGTTAAAGCGTTCACCTCCTTCTCGCTTTCTTCCGAGCCGATCATAGCTGTATAGAACTGACACTAGCAAGATGTCCCCGCACGTAACTTACGCCTTAACAAGTCAATACGTTGATATTATTAATGAAATCCTCCTATTCCGAATTCCCGCTAAACCGAACAGTGTTCGGTCCCAATTAGTTCGGAATAGCCGGACTCTACTGTATTTTTTAAAAAACAATCATTTAAATTATATAAATAATATTCAATAAATAGAAAAGTTTTATTTAGCAGTCCACATGTTTTATTTCCATTTTCTGATAGCTAATCTTTTCCTATGTATAATACTGCGTAGCCCTGCTGCCGGCAGTCCTAATTCAGCACACGTGTGTTGCAACTG
>JAGFPH010004001.1:115559-132060 GCA_018207615.1 Philaenus spumarius | reverse complement strand
CTGACATGTTTATGTAAAATGCCTTGGAATGAATTAATTAACCGAGCGAAGCGAGGTCTCCGTTTTAACTCGACCGTTCGGCATTTCGTCTGTGTGCCTGTGTGTCTTGTCCGTCTTACGATTACGGCCAAACGCCTTGACCGATTTTGATGATTTTTTGCACGGATGTTCCTTATTCCTAGGTCGAGCCATGCATATATACGGGTTTTTTCCATTTTTCATTTTAAACCTCTTAAATAAAATAAAAATGGCGGCCGGACCGTTTCTGTCAGTGTAAGTTTTTTTTCCAAAACCAGTTTGTGGCTTAACCGTAAGTCGAATTTAAAAACTAATAGCATTTTGCCGGTAGCAAATTAGATTTTCAACAAAATTGTATTCTTGATTTTTTCCGTATCTCTAACGGTAAGCTCACAAAATGGCCGTAAACTTCAAATTTGTTAAAAATCGTCCAAGTTTTTGTATTTCAACCATGTTTTTATACGTTTATAGAACCAATTCAAAAGTGTTCCATAGCATTTTTGTAGATAAAGGTTCATAGAATTCATATATGCCAGTAAAAAAAATTATTGAAGTAAAATTAACAAAGTTATTTATTAGCTTAAGAAACAAGCATGTTCAGTAACGAAAGGAAAAAGTTCAACTTTAGGCCTACATAAAAAGTAGTAAATATTTTTTGTATTTTTTTTTCATAAATGTAAAAAAGTTTCGTAATTTAGTTGTAAATAGAAGAACTGTATAAAAATATTTATCAATTTCAAATATCTTATTTTAAAAACACCAGTTTATATGTTCCTACTACAAGACTGCTAATACAACTAGGCCTGTTTTGAATAGTTATTTGGGAATATACCCTTTGTCCAAAAATGACATATTATTATAAGAAAGTGTGGATAAATCAAAGAATTGAACTGTATACTTGTAAATTATTATTTTATAAAAATATTTGACTTAGCTTTACTTGAATTACAAAATGAGATGAAACAAATGAAACCTCGCGGCGATAAAGGACATAAAAAAAAAATTACCGTTGGACAGCGTGGGAAGTGTTGGTACGTGGGTTGAGATCACTATCACGACGCTTTAACATCGTTTGTTTTCATTATTTCTAATACAGTAGAACTCCAATTATCCGGATTCCAATTGTCCGGATCGCCAATTATCCGGATCAGATTGAGAATCGATTTAACGTAGCAAAACAGCTGACTCTGCCTGGTATGTTAAAAAAGTAATGTATTTTATAGTGATTTAGTACTGTTTGTAAATATTACGTAATGTTAATATTGTCATTGATATTGTTTTTTCATAATAAATACCGTAAATGTTCTTTATTGTGTTTTGTTTACGTTTTCTCCTAAAACCGGCGTTTTTTCGAGAAAAATCCAACTATCCGGATTTTCGATTATCCGGATCGGGTCCGGTCCCAATTAATCCGGATGATTGGAATTCTAATGTATTGGAATATGATATGGAACTGTAAATGCATTGTTAAGTTTTAGTTATTCAAGTATGTAAATATTTAATTCTATCTTTTCCCTCAATAACGTGATATTTGTAGCTACCTTACGCATTATTAACCTACATAAAACACAATGCCCCCTAAAAGAAAATCTTTAGCAGTTAAAGCTCAAGAAAGAAAAAAACGAGAACTAGAAACCCCGGAATCGCGGGAATTGCAAAATAATGATTCACTATTCACTGGCTAAACATTCTGCTTTCTTCCTTACTGGCACACTATTTTTAACCTAAGCTCAAAACCACATTTGTTATTTCAACGAGTGAGGTCTACTGTTCAAAGAACTACTAGTTATAATAACTTAGACAGAGTTACTTCAGGGTCAATAGTAATCTTTTATCTAATTTACAATATTAAAATTCCCTTGGTAAACATATTATTTTGTATCATCATGTACATTAATAAAAATAGGACCTATGCAAAAACAGTTCTAAAACGATAAAGATAGGCCTAACCCATAAAACCAAAAATACAGATAAACGGACCATGCTGCTAAATGGATCTATGTAAGGATGCTTTAGATTAAGTAGTTAATAAACCAATTTTTTTTTATTTGTGTTGTTATTTTGTGAAATTACCAGCTTAAAATAACCTAATTTGATTGAAAAATCGTTTGCAATAT
Organism: Philaenus spumarius; assembly: GCA_018207615.1. Classification (NCBI taxonomy): domain Eukaryota; kingdom Metazoa; phylum Arthropoda; class Insecta; order Hemiptera; family Aphrophoridae; genus Philaenus; species Philaenus spumarius. Next base: position 129,925 of record JAGFPH010004001.1, on the reverse strand, counting down.
TCAATTAGGCCTGTATCAGCATAATGGTTCCAATAATTAGCAATATTTGCAGCCAATAGTCAAGCCAAAGTTTAAATAAATCATTGCAGGTAGCAGCACATTACGGAACAGATCAGACACTGCAATATTCAATTAAGGGTCTGCTCCAGTAAACGAGAAATCCACCGGAACGCAAGCGCCTCTCACTATATCCCTATCTAAACAGTGCAATTTCTTGCGCTGACATTGCCTCATTTCAAATAATTTTATAAGTCTATCTTTTGTAATTTAATGTTGAAAAAAAACTGAATATTCTTTATAAAATTTCGGATCCTTCTAGCAAATTATTTTTCGTTATTAATTTCTTATTGTGTTAGGAAAAAATTCAAACTTTGTACTTACAAAATGTCAAAATCAAAAGCATTTAAAAAAAATGTAAATTGCAAGACGGATGCGTATTGTGACTGTGCTTGAAATGAGACCTTGCAAACAATTTTATGATAAAAAATAAACGGAATAAATGGTTTGAAATTTAACATTGCTCTTATGGGATAAAAATCAAAGATGGCTGCCACAACAGCAGACCCTTAAGCATTTAGGTAGCAGCACCTCCCGGGATAATAATTACAATTATTAGCAATATTTTTTAATAATAAACCCAAAGTTTAATAAAATCATTGCAGGTAGCAGCACATTACGGTACAGATCTGAGAAACATAAGGGTCTGCTCCAGTAAACGAGAAAGATGTCAATTAATTAAGATTAGTTTTCTCGCCGCTGTTTTTATATGGTTGGAGGTAGTTTCAAGTCTTAGCTGAGATCATTGAAATTTATATGATTAATGTGGTAGCAAAACCTTCTGTTCTGCAAACATTTTTTTTTAAATTCGTGCTGGTAATCCCCAAAACTGGCTTTGCCAACAGGGGTACCTAATTACCTTAAGTTCTTGAACCTTGCACAATAAAGTGTAGAGTGATAAAATTGTACATAATTATGAGTAAAATTTGTTTTGTTATAGCAAGATGTTTTTTAGTTTTTTCATGTCTGAATGTTTGTGTATTAATGTATTTAGTGTATAAGTAGAACAAATTATTTTATTTTATTATCTAGGAATATTTTAGTTTTTTTTGTCACGTCTGAATGTTTATACATATCATGTTAGTGCTATTAATTGTATATTATGTATGTGGAAATACATTCTTTATTATTATATTATTATTAAGCAGCCGGCGACGCCAGCCCTTCACTCTATAGCCGTATCTAAACAGTGCAATTTCTTGCAGCTGAGCGCTTTGACATTGCCTCATTTCAAACCATTTTGTAAATCCATCTTTTGCAATTGTGTGCTAAAATAAAAAACTAAATATTCTTTATAAAATTGCGGACCGGCTTGCGTTTCACTTTTAATTATACATTTGTTATTATGTAAAGAAAAAAGTTAAAACTTGGTACTTCAAAAATATCAATTACGTGACAAATGAAAAAAATGTGAAACGCAAAACGGATGCGAAACGGTAACAACTACGATCAACATGATTTCAATATTTGGCAGAACCATTGTCAAAATAGACCAGTAAAAATAGTAACCTTTTCCTCAGTGAGACATTACTTCTTTTGTCCCGCCTCACTGAGAAAAATGACAGAGCACCGAAATTAAAACTGTTGTATCCTATCCGTAAGGTCCTACCACCTGGTAGATGAATTTAGAACTATTTATAATTATTTTGCTACCGGCCGGAAAGAGCTGCTACCAACTTTAAAATTGTGAACTATTATTTGTTCTAGTATTCTAGTAGATATTTTGGTAGATTACTTTATAATAAATAAATAAATGGCTTTTGTAAATTATTGACCTGTAAGGTGCTCCCACCTGTGATTTATTTTCCTAATAATATATTCCTATTAATTTAAGGGGCTGTAAAAAACATTTAGTTTCTTAAGGCAGATTGAATTTTATTGTTTAACCGTAAGTAGTAGAGCCATTGTATTTGGATAACCTAATAGAACTCCGATCCAATGCAATATTTTGTTCCTCTGGAAATTCGACTTTTTTGGCGCTATCTATTGGGGAAACGAAGGAAGCTGTTTGAAACACCAATGCTACCAATGCTTTCTCCCTAGCGCTACCTCGCGGCGCGATCATGTACTATTTTCGGGACAACCTTTTTCCGGCACACAGCCCCCGTATGGATGCAAGATCTATTTATTATTCATGATCTATGGTAGAGCCAAGGCCGACTTTACTACAGGCCGGAATGCTTCCCCCTTCCCCTAGCCGCTACGTCACAGTCTGGGTTGAACTCGGCGATAGTGTAAGTGGAGCGCGTTTTCATTTACACGTTCCTGTACCTTTTTACAGTCATTTATTTATAATGAAACTTATATATTTGATTTCTGCATGAAATACGGAATACAGCGATGTAAAAATCTTTTACTTAAGTAAATATTAGAATTTGTATTAATTAAAAGTATTCAAGACTTGTGATAGCGGGACACGAAAAAGTGATAAAGCGTAAATATTTTTTGTTTTTGAGGTAAAAACAAACTACAACTTTTATTTCACACATTTTTCGATAAGTTGTTTAATTTGTTCGATAATCAAAGGTAAAGGCCGGGAGATCGGTTATTTCAACTAGCGTCATTGAAAGCGATAAGCTTGATCAAATTATCGTCTTCTGTGAAAGGAACAGTTTATATTCCTGCCTTTGGAAATCTCACCAGAAGAAGAATATTTGGGCACTGATCCGGGAAGTGAATTCAGTGAGTTTGAGGAGGTAGTAGCTCAGAGTTACACCGAAAATGTTACTGAAAATTATTGTATGGCGACGGATTACATAGGAGGATACATTTGTTTGAAAATAAAAAACAAATGCTAAAAATGTGCGGACTGCTTAAAATTGTTTTGCCAAGAAAAAGATGTATGACAGCACCCCAAAGTAAAATTAATGATTACATTGATCTTATAAATAGGGGCAACTTAAAATATGCAACTGATTTAACAATACGCATACTGCAATGTATGTTAAAAATTTGTAAAGTATTGATTAGTAGTAGACTTGAGAAGCAGTTTCTTCTTTGTGGTTCACAAAAACAATTACTGTGCCACCTCTGTCTAGAAGCTTGCGCCAGTAGCCTACACTTGAAGAGAACTGTGAAAAGTGCCAGAAACCTCTGTATGATATAGTGCACGTAGTATTTTCAAAAATGTCCAATATTTTGCTCAATAACTATTCTAAAGTTAGAACAAACCTTTGTGACTCCAGGTTGTCAAGAAAAAGGAAAGTGGATAAATTTAATTAACTTATAAAGACTGCGTATATCACCATTTCATCACCAAAGGTAATTTTTTTTCTTAATAAAACAGAATTGTATGAAGTTTAAACGTAGATTTTAATTTGTAAAATAAATTTGAGTGATCAATTAATTATAATGTTTACTCTCTAACTATTATATTATAATTGGTTTCTGTTACTTTAAAAAAACCTAGATATAGCATAAAAACCAACTGCAATATATGTAACTTCGAAACTTTATATAGATAAAAATAGTACTACACTACTTATAAACATTTTTTAGTATTAAGTGGTTTATTATTTAGTTAAGTTTAAATTTTCAGCGAAATATGACGAAGGGTTTCGACAGTAGACCAGTTTAAAGCAGAGTATGTATGTTTCTTACGGGAGCACTGGCCGGGTAGCACTCTGACCGTGACGTCACGAATTCAGCGCTCCGGCCTGTAGTAGAGTCGGCCTTGGTAGAGCCCAATACCCCAGATACCGGTACCTCACAATATTCTTTCATGCAATAAAGTTTTCTACTAAAAAGATTTATTAGATATTCAAAAAGAGAATTGATATTAGTTGTATATTTATACTATTTTAGAAGACACAATATTACTTATACAGGGTGTCCCACGAAGAAACGGAGAAACTCTCAGGACTTGTTCTTCAGGTGAAAATAACAAAAAAGTTCATATATATTTACATATAGGACCGAAAACTCTTCGTTTCCCAGATATCCGCCATTTTGTTTTTTGTGCAAAATAATTCATATCTAGAGAACGGTTTGACTGATTGAGTACAAACTTGGCATGAAGCTTAACCTAACAATGGTATATCTCAAGAAAAATAATCGATACTATCGAATCTTGCGTTTCAAAATGGCGGCTGTTTGAAAATTTCAAACCTAAATAACTCAAAAACCGTACATTTTAACGAAAAATGTCAAAATACCTTTTTTATAGCCCTTTTCATTCCCTATCGTGTGGTGTAACTGTCAAAACAATCGGATGAAGGATAATAGATAAGTTAAAGGTAATGACAGCAAATGTACATACAATATTGCTGTGTTTACTGTGTTGGTATAGTATGCCGGGTTGAACAAACCAATTATTACACATAAAAATATTGTGAATCAATATAAATATTCTACATTTATTTAAAAAATGAATAGGCCTAACTTATCTGTAACATAATAATATATTATGTATTTTAGTCCTCTGTCATAGCTCAACGGCTATGGTACTTGCCTCATAAGCAAGACGTCCCGGGTTCAAATCCCGCGGGGGACCATAAAATATTAAAAACCCAAAAAAACATGCTCGTTAGCCGAAAGGCCCAAAGTGGCATGGAAAGCAAAAAAAAAAAAAAAAAATTATGTATTTTATAATCTTCTTATTTTATTTATTCAAAAATATCGGTATTTTTGTTCGAGTCCGTTCGGCTCTTGCCATCAAGCATCCGCATTCATTTATCTACCGCATAACTTGACTTATAATCAAACAAAAATTAATCCCCGCTCATTTCTTATGGGAATTTCAAATTTGCAGCATTTTCTTTTAATTGTTTTTCATATATCTTCGGATTTAATCCAGATACATAGTCAGTTTTAGTCTTGAAATACTCATTGAATTGCAGGCTTTCATATGAAATACAGATCATTCACATCGGTCGAGTTTAAAGGCGAGTTATGGACCTTTTTCTAAATTCAACTTTATTTAAAGATCTATACCTCCAGTTCAAATTATTATGTTACCCAAAATGTATTTGTCTAAGAACCTTCAGTGGAGAACGAGCTTTCATTTAAACCATTAATTATAGAGATCAGATGAATTTGAAGACAAAGTGGACAAAATTAATTTTTATCAAAACATTTTTTATTTCAATATTTGTCAATTTAATCGGAAAAAATCTTAGGTTAGGCCTAGACTGATGAATGATCACGTGTATTTACATTTATTACCATAGCAACCAATTGAATAAAATAACAGATAAAACATCTGATTCAAACTGTGAAGCAATTATTTAAATTTCTAACTTTTAGGTTAGGTTTTTATTAAAGTGTAGACCTGAGCCTTGCTGGTTCTTTTAACCTTTATTATAACTGCTGTTATAAAATATACAAAATAATTTGATTTGAACATCGTTATTTACCATCTTAGCTTCCAGGTTATTATTAATATTATTATAAAGAGTAAAATTCTTTTGTTTATTTGTTTGTATGTGGGGGATAATCTCTTTAACTACTGAACCGATTGAAAAAATAGTTTTACTAAAAAAAAGCTACACTAACCTTGAGTAACATAAGCTAGAATTAATTTTGATTTAAGGGTTAAAACAACCCCTAAAACAATAAAAATGAATTGTTATATTTTCCTTAAACAGTTAGTGAGCTGAAAATTTGTACATTTATATTTTACAACATACATACAAAAAGTATCATAACTTGACATTTTGTCGCGTGCTGCTAAGTGGGTGAAAATGTAGTAAAAATATTGATTGTTATACTTTCCTTAACAATAGAGAATAAACACTTAATAAATTAAGGAATTTAAAAATAAGAAATCACTGCGTTACATCCTAATTAAAATGAATAAGACATTAGAATTTAATAGTAGGGCCTATTTATATAAAATAATCTGTTTGTACTTACTTCGACGCGAGTCACCGCGGGGGTTGGCGATCGAAGCGAGCAGGGGGTAAAAATATAGTTTTAAAGAGCCCTCTAGTTTTAAATAATATTATTACATTCACTAGTACTCTTTTCGATTTAGTATTGACGATTATTTTATTCCATGGTATGCTTTAATCTCCTAAATACACTCACTTCCCTTGTTTGACTTATGTTAGGTTTTTTTTATAAATTTTTAATAGTTTAATAATTTTTAACAATAATAAATTTTTTTATAAATTTGCTTTTAAAGGAGTGAGTGGGAAAATGTTTTTCCTCAACAGATCACTTTTTAGAACAAGAAGCTCACTATCCATTACTTTTAAAAAGCATAGGGGCATATTATTTTAAAATAAGGATATTTCATCACATAAATGAGATTAACGATCAAATCCGCAAAAATAAAATAAGGTCGAGAAAAAACAAATTAGTATTGTTCCAGGGACAATAATTTTGTTGTCTATACTTAAATACCTAAATAAAATATGTAAAAATAAATAAAATTTCAAAAGTTCATTTATTTATGAAACTTACCCTCCTACCAATTATTTTATGTCAACTGCTTATAAACATTCGGACAATGAAGTAAAACTAAATTGTTACGTTACTAATATTTATTTCACTTAAACTTTCATACGGTGGACCATGGTTTAAATAAGTTATTTACAACACTGTTATTGTTGAAACCTTGGTTCACTATAAAATAAAGATAATATCAAAATCTCAATAAATGTGTTTTATTTATTTTGTTCACTGTCCGAATATTAATACGTTTCACATCATTCAGAATTCATTAACACAATTATTAATGTAATTATTGCATTAAGTAGGTCTAACTGACAACTATTTGGGCTTAAGTCCTTGTAAGTTTCATTTGCAAAAAAAAAAAAACACATTCCACAAAACTCTTTATGGGAGCAAAACAGTTCATCAGAAAAGGGTAATTGAGAAAGCGCTTGTGAAGGAACTGAGAGGGCAAGAGAGTGGGGTAACAGCTACGAGGTTTGACTCACATCACTCCACCCCGCCCGGCCATTAGTAACGTTCTACTATATTTCATGTTCTGTGGTATTACCTATAGGCATTGAAGAAACAACACTATAAGAAGCGAAACCCCCATGTTATCAGAGGTAACACTTTTCAACAGTCGAAAATGCCTAGTTTGGATCGAGGCCAACAGGTACCGCCAGCAGCATCGCCGCGCGGACTGTACCTTCTTTATTGGGACTGTACATTACGTGCCCTCCCCTAGTGTCAACTTCACAGAGACCAAATAGTTTTGTCGATGCGTAAACGTAAACAACTGCTATGCTCTCCTTAGGTGACTTAGCCTATGGGTTGAGTTATCTTTAATTAAAAAAAAAAAAACAGGTTTTAGAGGAAAGATGTGGGATTCTACCCATCTCATTTTCTACATGAAATATATTTTTACGTAATTGTATACATTGAAAAAGTAAAATGCAAACTTACTTTAATTCAAGAATCATCTGACATAAAATTTTCAGTAAGCGAGGATTTTTTAATTTTTCAAGTTATGATGTTTCGTCAGCGGGAAACTTGTAGGAAATTACAAGTATTAAAATTGTTGTTTAAACATGTTTTGTCTCCAAAAACCCGTTTTGGTTTTTAATGTAGTTGATTAACGACAATAAAATTGCGCTCGAAACTAAAAGGTCCTGCCACAAACGCTCCATTGGTCCGATCACGCTATTCTATTTATTTATTCTGGATTCAAGTTTTTATTCATTAGTTTTCATAATAAAGTATATTTTAGTATTTGTTTTTTATTGCGTTTGTAAATCATTTCGTTAATTTATAAAAGTTTAGTAAATCCTATTTTAAAGTGAGAAAACAATAACTCAAAGAGAAGAGCATCTCGTAGTATTTTGTTATAATTAATTATATTTTCAAATAATAATCTATATTATTAAATGATTTTTGTCGAAAACCTATTTCCAATCACAAAACCTCTCCTAATGGAACGATTGTGAAGATTTAAAAAAAAATGTGTTTATTTTTTATCTCTAGATACCGGTATGTCATCAAGCAATGATTTTTTTGTAACATTCGAGGCTATAAAAATTCTAATTTTATGCATTTTTTCGTTTTTTTTTTTATTTATTTGAAAAATAAAAAAGGACGAGGTTGGTTATTGCGGTTACATTTTTAACGTGCGTACAAAACATAATGAAAAACTTGTCTATTGCATACTGTACAACTGTATTTCAATTTTAAGCTTAAGCCTTCTCATTGTGTCATTTTACTACGGTACTTCAAGTAGGGATTCATAATTCAAAAAGGAATTAAGGAATTCAAACCGTTGTGGTAAATTGTATAGTATTTTTGTATTTACAGTTAACAGCTTCCCCTAGTTAATTACTAATAATAATCTATTAAATAGATACATAAACCTAATAATATTAGATTTTTTAATAAACGGGTTGAAAATATTGAATGATTTGATTTGGTTAATTATTTGTTTAACTGTTGTTCATTTAGCACCACCCGGGAAGCACGTGAGGATTAATGGGTTCCATGGACGCGAACAACTTTACTTCCCATTATTTACAAATATTTGCAAACATTTAACCGTTATACTCAAAACGAGAACAGTTTTATTTACAAATTTTAAATAGAAGTTGTATTAACAGTCGGAGTGCGCAGTGGCACTCTGACTAGGTAACACTGGGCGCTCAGTGTTGCCAGATCGTGCCGAAGAGCGAGCGATCTTTGCCAGTCCCATATCTGGCAACAGAGCAAATGTATCTCCCGCTTTATTCCGTGCTCGCGACAATAGTAGACAGTTGCTTTTTCTATTCAGTTCATACTCACGAGTTTTTACACTGCGAGCGAAGCGAAGCTCATAACCCGTGCTACTTGTTTACATTAAGGTAGCTCAATCCCTTACGCGAAGAATAAGCGTACACCTAGTTATGGAACACTCGGTATAATTATTTCGTAGTCTATGTGTACCATACTTTGCTTTGAATTATTTTAGTTGTTGCTTACGTTATCGATTGTAAAAAGTTTATATATAAAGATTATTATTATTTATTTATTTCTGGTTTTTTTCTCCCAGTTCAAAATATTGACCATAAAACTAAATCTTTTAGAGCTTTTTCGCCAAACTGTCATAAGTATTGCCTGGAAAACAATACTTTTTATAAGCTTTAATATATCCCAAAAGCAGTAATGAACAATCTAACACCTTATTTGAGAAAGGCTGAAATATATATGTTTGGTGTCAAAACAAAAACTGTTTTGCAATTTTACCTAAGTTTTTGTATATTTCGTTAAATATTTTACCAATTTTAAGTCCGATTTTACGAAATAACGTGTTTATTTGTTAATTACTGTTGCATGCATATTTTACATTTACCTTGTATGGGATATTTTTTCAACAAAACAAACTTAGAAGACTTTACAATATTTTACAGTAATAGATTATCAAATCAAATTCAGGAAAACCCCATGTTCAAATCATGTTAATTGGAGATTTAAGATAATTTTTATACAGTATTTGACATAACATTTTTACGTTAAGTTACAAAAAAATCATTTACTACTTAAAATTGTTTTTAATTCATTAAAAATAATATTAAATTTATGTCACATTTTATAATTTGGTTATTAAAAACATTATCAATAATAAATCATTGTTTAACAGTACTGTATAATATAGTTGCAACGTGCGCCAAATATTGAAACATGTGCTTGCTCCCTCCAAAACGAAAACTAAATTATTCTCTTCGTTGGGGATGTTGAAAGGAGGTCAAAGCAGTTTGTGCCAGACAGTGCAAGAGGCAGATATATTCGCGGTCTGGTGGTGCGGCGAAATTTAAACTCTGCCTATAATGTCAGTTTCGTCTTAAGGAGCAGCAAAAGACTAGTGGCGCTCCGAGTGACTTCGAAATGAACTAACATGCAAGCGTCCGCTTATAGCCCATTAGGTTTCGCTTCTTATAGTGTTGTTTCTTCAATGCTATAGGCCTACAAACTAAAAAGACAATATGCTGTATTTAACTGTTAACAAACACGCTACTGCCACCTTTTGGTCAAATTTGGAAACCCTGGAGTTCTTGACTATGATGGCAGCCCAGCAGTGTGTACAGTTCTCGTACTGCGTCATTAAATTCTTCGCATGCGACATCTGTATAAGGTATCTCGTCTAATACTAATAATTGTTATTTCCTTTCAAAATATAGGTTGGTTTACAGTCTAAGAACATTTTTAGAGCGTCACTAACCTCAAAGAACAGAATAAAACAGTTTGACTTTTCTAAGGATTATTAAAGGACGTTTGCAGAAAAAAGTAAAATAAAACTACTGTAATTCGTTAATATGTTACAAAAATTACATTGTAAATACCCCTTAATCCAATTTAGAGCTATTTTGTATAAAATAACACCAATTAATTCTGTAATTGTATAAACCGAATATAAATACGCAACTAAAGGTGGCGGCAAATGGGATCAAACCTACAGGATCCGGCCCTGGCATTATTCACACAACAAAATAGAATATTTGAAATGTCTTCAAATCTTCAATGCAATAATTGATTTTTTTTTTTAATATTCTATAGCCTAATAATAAATTACTGTCAGTCTGTAGTTTGTCCAGTCCTTGGTATGAAATAGTTTTAATTTGTTTTTTCTTTTAGTGTAGTTAAAATTTACTTCATAAATGACAAGGAAACATTAAACATTTATATTAACACTTTTAAACATAAACATGAGAAATAAACTAAATTTACATTAAATTAAAATAATGAATTAAATTTTACAGCGGCTAACATCAATATATTTTTATAGTAATTAGAAACAATATTTTTTAAACAGATTGAGTTGTTTAAAAGAAATAAAATCTACTATTATACTAAACATATGTTCACAGAATTTATTAAACGTGTTTTGCAACGGTAGAATTTTAGAGCGCCTAAAATACGTACCATTATATTTAACTAATAGTGTAAAATAAAAAATAAATTTAATCAAATCTAACTTTTAAGGGAAATGTAATGAGTGTGAGAGAGAGAACGTAGATGGATTTAACAAAGATTGTATAATAGTCAAACTTATCAGTGGACTGGAGTATCGGATTATACAGGCAGAAGATTGTCTGACCAAAGCTCAACCCATGGATTTATTACTAAAATTTATAAAAATTGGTAAATGAAAGTAATAAACTGTAATATTTTATTAATGAATCTGAAAGTATACATAAATATGAGTAAAAATTTGTCTTATTAAAATTTTTATAAAATAATTAATTTAAAAGATATAGCCATTTGAAGTTTTGAGAAAATCTAAAATTTAAGATAAATTATTATATGTTAAAAGAGAATAAAAAGTAAATGTGCAAATTTTGATCAATTGAAAATTTGAAAATGTAGAACTTTTAAATGTCTATATTATATAGAATAAATAGGAGTTAAAACTAATGATGGTCAAGAAACCAGCCTTATAAAGGTGTAAAAAAACCTTTCAGGATTTCGGGATATGATTCCTCATACAAAAAGGAAGAAAAAAGTACATATAAACATAGGCCCGAAAACGCTTAGTTTTCATGATTCAGTTCAAACTTGGCAAAAAGTTTAATCTAACAATGATCTACCCCAAGGAAAAAAATAATCGAAAAAAAAATGACAATTTCAAACCTAAATTAATCAAAAACGGTACATTTTAACAAAAAAATGTCAAGATACCTTTTTTGTAGCTCTTTTGATTCCCTATCGGATGATGTAACTGTAAAAACAATCGGATGTAAGTTAAATAAAATGACAGCAAATGTACAAACAATATTTTAGTATTTACTTTGTTGGTATAGGATGCCAGGTCGAACAAACCATTACACATAACTTAACTGTACAGTACTTAACATATAGGATGATTCAGAACTATGTATGAGGTAAGCTCGCGGAAGGATAATAGTTAGGTCATGCGTCATCCTACACCGACACAGTAAACACAACAATATTGTATGTACATATGCTGTTGATAAAGCCAAAACACACTGGCAAATTGGCGAGACCGTAGTCTCGGTGAAAGACAGCATCTGTTTTTAAACAATGGCTGCTTATCTGTAACTGAAAATGACTTTATCGAAACTTTTAATGACTAAATTTGGAATAAATAAATTTTGAGTGAGAACGAGATGGTGAATCTATGGAATACTCTGGGATTGACTACAAAAGTGTGTGGTGTTTAAGAATAGAGCTTGGATTTTTTTGGATACTTATGGTGATTCGTAAACCAGACATACTGTACGGGACGTTTTCTTCTGACCTGCGGAGGTGCAGGATCAGTGATGATCTGTTTGAGGTGTGTGTGTCGAGACCCTTCAGCTCTGTGTTTGACTCTATTTGTTAGTTTTAGGATGAAGTCCTTGAGTGTGGGGATTTTGTGCCCTTGAGAGACGGTGACGTTCGATACGTACCATGGGGAGTTGGTGATCCAACGGAGAGTTTTGTTCTGGAAGGAATCCAACTTTTCTTCCAAGAAACAGATAGCAAAGAGTACCAAGCTGGAGCTGCGTACGTAAGTACCGGTCTGATGTAAGTTTTGTACATGGACAATCCGATACGAAGTGGTAGAGGGCTCTTGGCGTGAATGACTGGAAGGAGTCTGCCACGGACAGATTTAGCCCTTTACAGAGTTTGCTTGGCGTGATGGGACAGGTTTAATTTAGCGTCAAGCGTGATTCCAAGGTATCTGACTTTTCGGGTCCATGCTATGGGTGATTTATTTAGAGTTAATTGGACTTTAGGAAATCTACGTAGTGGAGAAAATTTGATGGCTTGCGTTTTATCTGTGTTCACTGCAGTTCTCCACTTCCTGAGCCACGGCTGTAGGGCATCCAACTGTTGTTGAATGACCGACGAGCCATATTCCAGGTTCAGAGTCCTGTAGTAGAACATAGCGTCATCAGCAAAGAGTCGCAGTGATACTTTGGGGATGACTGGAATATCGTTAGTGTACAGAAGGTACCAAAACACACGGGAACTAATTCACCCAATTAGCCTTCCCAACAATTACATGCCAACAACTTCTCTACCCACTTCTATAATAGCTTCACGCTACTGCATCGGCCAAACATACTAAATAATACCGTTTAACTAACTAAATTCCTGATTGACCGACAGCTTTCCGCCTAGCCGCAAGTTTAGACTACAACCGGAACACTAACACAAACTCTAAACTTGCGGAACCCCTAGCCAATCACAACCCGATTGGTTAGCTTCACCGTAAAATCACACAATAGCTCGGCCATTGTTCTCCGCTAACAATGACCTAGAAATTGTATAAGAAAGGCATCTTTTCTTGTTCAGACACGCACTATGCACCAGGACACCATCACCACTAGAACTATCTTTGAGTTTACCAGAACCAAGGAGTGGAGACAGCAAAATAATTCAATCCTCAAAACGGTGTTGTCTCTTCGCCTTGCTTTCTCGTCTCTTCAGGTCAACTGAGAAACTCGCTTCCCGTTAGGGAGATAAAAGGGCAGGAGCCCGGCGATCTAATAGTGAATCCGCCTCCCGTTAGGGAAATAATAAGGTAGGAACCTGGCTTCACTATTAGCAATCACCTCCCTCCGGGGAAATTAAAAGGGACTTGTCCCCGGTGATCCAGCGACGTCTTCGGTTAGGGCCCCCAGTTTGGGCACGTTATTAATTTTATTGTTGTTTGTTGCAGATGCCGAAGACGACATACGAGCGCCGTCAAGCCCGTAAAGAAGCTCGCCGCCGCAGCCGACTGCTCCTCCAGAACCAGTCTCCCGTCAGTCTCGTCCGGCGGATCTACGCCTCCACGACGTACCGGGAACTGGTACCCATCGACATCTCGAGGCCATCACCAGTACTCCATACCTCCACCGTGACCCACGAGGACCCGTCTACGTAGTATTAACGGATAAGCCGGAGCGACCACAAACGGACGCCCCCCTTCAACTGGACCCACCACCAGCGGTAAGGGCGACTCTGGCTCGAGAGACGGCGGTCTAAGACTACAGCTTCGAACGCTCCCACCTGTCCTTTTTGGTGCCCAACTAATCAATCATTCTCCGAACCAAACCTTCCCGGCCTAACAAGGCCAGTTCCTGCTCCTCTATCCTCCACCTCTCCCCATTCCGACCTACCACCTCCGCACTTCAGACTTCACTAATTTCCTCCTTTGATTTTAGGTGTTCCCCACAACCTGAGGGGAGGCTACAGCACTGTAATATCTTTAAATTTTGAAGAGCCGCAATTTTGAAACGCATGATCGGATATAACCGCTTATTTTTTCTTGAGATAGTTCGTTCCCATACTTTATTTCAAAATAAATTTCTCATTTTCGTTATACGTTTGTTTTTAAAGTTTTAGAAATATATTACAGAGTAAAGTAGTAATGAAGGGGCTGTCGTTCATCATGGGGTTCTCACGAGACAGCAAAGAATTTA